>VMDR010028387.1:0-13172 GCA_007922815.1 Macrotus californicus
TGACCACAGATTTCAACAGCAGGTGCAAGAACCAAGAACCTGACAAGCAGAGTAACTTGCCCTGTGCGTTGGTAAGTGACGGACACATCCAAGGAGGCTAGTAAAGACTCATAGGACATCCATCATTCTTTAACCCTAACATCTCAGATCATATACATGCTACCCAAGAATTTAAGTCTCCCCACCCCCATACCACATACATGAAGAAAAAAGGTAGCATTGATCCAACTTATGGCCATGAATAAGTAAGTACTTCAAAGAGACTGACTCAACTTGAAAGAGACTATTTTAAACTGGAAGAAATGAAGCTACATGGGACAATTCATTTTCTTCATGACCATGCAAGAATAGAAACTCAAGAGCTGGATGAGAGCAGTTACAGAAATACAATTTTCTTTGTTTTCACATCTAAGACATAGTATGTATATGCCAACCCAGTGCATCTACTTTGATCCCAGTTAACATTAAAATCATTGCCTTCATTTTAGTGCATGATTCACCAGAAAGTTCAAGACTGCAGAATACTATTGCTTTTCAGTCCTCAACTTAAACTCTGAGCAGCATTTAATGTGTTTGATAACATTTTCTGCTTAGAGAGCACTCTCCTCTCTTAGCTTTGATGACAGCACCTTCCTCTGGTTGACCCTCCTGTTTCCATTGCTGAATGATCCTGGAGCTCAAATCTAAATCTACTTCTCTTACCCTTTACCCCTTTATGAGATCAGTGCTCAAGAAACCAGAAGGACGCAGTGAGCTAGGGAGCAGGGTTTACTAGCAGGGAACAAGAGGGAAAAGTGGAGCCAACCAAGGGAGGTTAAGACTCACTCAGTTGTTCTTAGGTCATGGTTTTTAAGCGCAAAAACCCACGAAGGGTAACTGGTTGGGGTGTCAGAGTCTGATTAGCTAGAGCTGGTTGCTGGGTGCCATTTCGGCTGACCACTGTTCTTGATACATCTTGTCAGGCCCAAGTTAAAGCTGCATCCTGTTATGCCAGATAGGCCAACCCCAGAACCCAATCTTAGCCAGACATCTGTTTGTCCTGGGTAGGGTCGGCAGGCAGTTTCTCAGGCAGGCATTTTTCAGGCTACAGTTTCTCATGGTACAGTTTTCCTCCCTGTGATCTTCCATTCCTCGTAGGCCTACCTAGGTCTGTCAAACACTGGGTATACATTTGAATCACCTGGGGAGCTTCATCAACTACTGATACCTGGGTCCAACTGCCAGAGATTTGATTTAGTATCAGGGGTGTCAAACTCATTTTCCCCTGGGGGCCACATCAGCCTCGAGGTTGCCTTCAAAGGGCTGAGTGTATAAATATAACTACTCCTTAACAGTTAAGCGAGAGCTCAGCTCTGCCGCTGGGTAGAAACAAGGTGCTGGGCCAGACAAAACAAGGTGGAGGGGCCAATTCGGCCCACGGGCCTTGTGTTTGCCACCTGTGATTTAGTTGATTTTTGGAAGGTCTGGCCAAATAGATTAAAGTTTTTGTCAGGTGATTCCCATGTGAAACCAACAATGAGAAGCACTTTCCTGGATTGTTTCTCCTATGGGGGTAAATACCAATTTTTATGTTTCTGCTCCAGAATTCTTTCCTGAAACAGAATTCATCCATTCGACAGCCAGAATTCTGGAGATAGTATGGCATAATAGTTTACCTTGGACCATATCTCCTACCAATAACCATTATAAACTCTGGACAAATATATCTCTGTCTCTTTCTGCATTGAGTAAATGCAGACAGAAACTGGAAGTGATACTATACTTTCAAGAAGGGAAGCACAGGGGGAGAGACTGACATTTAACTGGCTTTTTTTGTAGCACTCCCCAGTTTGTTCTGTGACAGGAGACAGAATTAAGAAGTTGGAGGTCACAGTTCAGGGCTGCCTGAAATTGGTGAGAATAGGTAAATGCGGAACTATGGAAGGGGCAGCCTCCAAATCTGCATGTGAACACCTGTAGTGTGAGGCCCTAAGGAAGTTGGTGAAAGGAAAGGGAAGGGGAATGGGGAAGGGAAGAGGAGGGAAGGAAGATAAAAGAGTTGGAAGGCTAAAATAATGACCAGGAATTTCAGTATCTGCCTGGTAGCTGTCCCCGAACTGGGAGACTCAGTTTGGAGTACGAGTCCTACCTAACAAGGGGACTTAAATCTAGGATTTGTCACTGATACACCCCGAAAGGCCACATCTTACATCAGGCAGAACCACTCCCAGGACTAAAGTCTATGCCAGGGGTGTCAAACTCATTTTCACCAGGGGCCACATCAGCCCCAAGGTTGCCTTCAAGGGGCCGAATGTAACTTTAGGACTGTATAAATGTAACTATCCTTAATTAGGGGCAAGGAGCTTGGCACTGCCACCGGGTAGAAACAAGATGCCAGGCCGGATAAAACAAGGTGGAGGGCCGGATTCGGCCTGTGGGCCTTGTGTTGGCCACCCGTGGTCTATGCCCTGGAGCTGAAGTACAGCCACTCCAACAAAACTAAAGACAAAGCCTCCACAGCATCAAGTTATGTGCACCAGCAATTGAATTGCTTGTTATAGCTAAATTAACATTTTTTAGAGGAAGGTTACAGAAGCCAAAGTCTCTACAAAATATCATTCAATGTACAGTCAAAATTACTGGATATGTGACGAGGCAGGAAATTGTGGCCTCTACTCAAAATAAAAATCCGTTAATAAAAGCAGACAGATGTACCAGATATTGGAATTAGCAAACAAGAAGTCTAAAACAACTGTAATGAATACATTAAATATTTACTGGGAAAAAAAATCGATCTGATAAGATATGAGAAATTTCAAAAAATATATGAAAACTAAAAATGAGCCAAATGAATACCCTGAAAGTGAAAAATATAACATCTGAAAATAAGAAGGGCTTTCAGGAGAAAAGTAGCAGTGACAACAGAAATGTCCAAACTCAAATACAGATTTTAAAAATAAAAATAAACTTAATGAGCAGTGCCGCAATGGCTTGTGGAATAATATCAAGAAATCAAACATATTTCGGTAATGGGAGTCCCAGAAAAAAAAAAAAGAGAGATAATGAAACAAAACAAATATTGAATAGATAATGGTTGAATATTTCCCTAAGTTGATGAAAAACAACAATCAATAGATCCAAGGTCAGCCAACATCCAAGTAGAATACATTCAACAGCCAACTAAGCTTTTCAATCTGAGTTACTCATAGATCTTCAGCCCAACAAGTTCAAAAATGATCTTGTGATATTTCTTTGACACTTCCCACCTCCAAACCTGCCTGATTTTTTCCCAATATGTCTCATTTTAGTAAATGTGCCACACTTCTGTATTGCTTTCCTATAACCCCTAGAGCAAGTTACCTCAAACTGGGTGGCTTAAAGCAACACAAATTAATTTTCTTACAGTTTTAGAAGCCAGAAGTCCAAAAGGGATCTCACTAGGCCACAGTCAGGTGGCAGGGGTCGGCACTTCCTCCAGAGGCTCTCAGAGACGATCGTTTC
This sequence comes from Macrotus californicus, assembly GCA_007922815.1. Classification (NCBI taxonomy): domain Eukaryota; kingdom Metazoa; phylum Chordata; class Mammalia; order Chiroptera; family Phyllostomidae; genus Macrotus; species Macrotus californicus. Next base: position 3,481 of record VMDR010028387.1, read on the forward strand.
CCTGCCTTTTTCACCTTCTGGGAGCTGCTTTTACTCTTTGGCTAGTGCCCCCGCCTCTCAGCTTCAGAACCACAATGCCTTGCATCCTCGCCCTCTGATGCTGCCCACCACCCCCTTCTCTTCTGTGTCAAATCACCCTCTGATAAGGGCACAGGTGATTCCATTTAGGAATTACTCAGATAATACAGGGTAATCCTCCCCATCTCAAGATCCTTAACTTGATCATATCTGCAAAGCCTCTTTTTGCCAAATAAGGTAACATTCACTGGGTCCAAGGATTACCACCTGCGTGTCTGGTCAGCCATTATTCAGCCCAGCACATACTCTTTTATTGCTCCCTTCTCTCCCCGACTTTTATTCTTCATAAACAATTCTTTTTGGTTCTACCTGGAAATACATCTTGACTCCATACACTTTATCTCCACTGCCAACCTTCTAATTCAAGATACCACTAATTATCATCCAAAAATATCCGCTCTGGCTGAAACACACTTCCCTCAGATCTCCATATTATTATCCTCTTTTTAGTCTGCAGCTCAAGTAACTTCATTTAAAAAAAAATATTTTGTAATTTAATCATCACCAGAGGATACATTTTATTGATTTCAGAGAGAGAGAGGAAGGTGGGGGTAAGGGAGCAGAGAGAGAGAGAGAACATCAATCGGTTCCCTCCCATGTGTGTGACTGGGGATCGAACCTGCAACCTAGGTATGTACCCTGAGTGGGAATTGAACCCACAACACTTTGGCAAACCGGACAACACTCCAACCTTCTGAGCCATCAGGCCAGGGTATCAAATAACTTCACTTTTTAAGAAGGCTTTAATAACAATATCTAAAGAACTCCATTTTACCCTTTCATCTCCTTCAAAGCACTTGACACGTTTTAAAATCAACATATTGATTTGTTTCTTCTATCAATTAGGTTCAATCAGGAAAATAGAAATCCTTTTCTGACTTCTCACAGAAGGACCTGGTTACACTAGTATTAGAAAGCTAGAAGAGTGAAAATGAGGAAGGGACCTAACGAAACAAAGCAAACGAGGGAACGTTGCCAGGAGATTAATGCCTGCAGAAAGCAGAGGCCTCCCCTAGGGTGAGAGAACACAAGGGCAGTGTCTGTTACCAGAATTCAAGAGCACGTTCACACCTGGGGATGTCCTGCAGCAAGGGCTGGAGCCACTCAGGAAATAGCCTAGGAACAGAGAGACAGGAAGAAAAAGAGCATCATGCATCCTCATTTTCTCTTTCTCTATAGAACACACATGCAAGTTTCCTACATGCCAAAGAATCATGTGTGGGCCATATCTCGTGAATGAATAGGGAACCGTGTGAACGTGATGTGCCAACAATAAAGTGAGCATTGTCCAAAGGCTCTTGATCCCCAACAATCAGCAGATTAGGAAGACTTTCTGACAGCATCAGATATTCTCTGTTTTTCACTATCTGGATCTATCTATAAGAATGGATTCCACTGCTCTTCACACTGTTTCAGATTTACATCTCCTGAGAACTTCTGAAAACAAATGCGGAGGTTTAAGCAGCATGAATACACTGGGATGAATTTATCTTGTTTCCCAACAAACAAAAATTACTGATGGCAAAACCACTTTGTAATACTGCAGGAAGGGATCAAAACGAATCCTTCCCACCACCAGAAGCTGTGCTCATTATAGCAGGAGCTCTATGTATGATCTCCATCGGGATCTTGACCTTTATGAGAAGATATTAAATAATTAGCATTACCATAGCAATGGGAGCTGAAAAGAGGCTGCCTTGTCAGATCTACCTCCTGCACAAAGAAAGCAGCGAGCACAAGTAGAGTGTAAGGACTTGTAAAATCAGCATTTTTGAAATACCTAATATATGCCAAGAATTCTAAAAATATATGTATTTATTTAACTGAAAGAACACAGGATTAAGAGGCAAAACACCTCTAAGATCCCAACTCTGCCTTTTTAAAATTATGTGATTCTGGCAAATATATTTAACTTCTCAGCTTTGGTCTTCTGAGGTGTAAAATAAAAGTAAGAAGAATAATCTCATATAAAAATTGTGAGGATGATTAAGTAAACATGTGGAAAGTTGTTTGTAAAGTTGCTATATAAATATTTCTGTTGAAAAATATAAACTGCTAATTAAATATTTCTGTTTTTTTATAATGATTAGTACAAGCACGCTAGGTGTTTGGCCAAACAAAATGGCAGTTGTTAGAAATTAAGATGGAATTTTGAAGGTGTCTGCAAAACCATGGCAATGCCTGAATCCTCTTCTGCAAATCACAGCTCATCCCTGAAAATTCTACAGGGAGCTAGACATGGGCGAAGAGCCAATGGGAAGCCAGCGTGACTTTATTATTACTTGTGTGAGTACCTAATTACTGCAAATGCAAAATGTTGGCAAAGCTGAGTTGGAGGTCTGCAGTTCTTCACTTCCCTTTGGTCAATTTCAAACTTGGACTATTACGACCCACTGTCCAGCCATAGGACACAGGGACCTGACGCACTGACCAGGATACTTAGGTGGTATTGCAGAATAAATGACAGGTGACAGATGTCCTCCCAAAAGCACTGCACAAGGGAAGAAGTGAAAAAGAACTAACACTGATTCCTGATATTTATGACAGATTATTCCTGCCCATTAGCAAATATGGGCAAATATATGGCCCAGAATTTGATGAGTAAGATCAGCAATTTCTGCTTTATGGAAATATAAGGGAGCTAAGTTACAAGCGGAGGGAAAGAAAGCGAAATCTCCCCTGCCTATGGCAGCCGGCATCCCTAGGCGGCCCTTCCTGAGAGCCAGCCTGACCCTGGCTGTTCCACCCGCTGGGTCGTTTGGATAATTCACAGGGAATGATTCCACACTGACGCACCTCAAAGAGGAAACTAGCTTAGCCAGTGTGACACGTCATTGTAGTGCCTCTCAGCTACAAATCTATTCTTCATTGCCTGGTCTGTGAAATGGAGCTGGGCTCTTCAATTATTTCTTCTTTGCCACGTGAGACAATGTCAAGCTTTTTCAATGGAGAGTTCTGGAAAGGCGATCAGTGGACGAGGAAGGGGATCTCTTTCCTGATGCTTGTGTGCTCCACTCCATAGTGTCCTGAAGCCAGAGCAGCTCCCTCAGCACCTGGTGTCTGCAGCACACACCTCTTCAGTCCTTGCTCCTGCAGCGCACGTGGCTTCCTCGGCACCCAGTTCCTGCATCACTGCGGTGGTTTCTCCGGCTGCAGGATTCTGGGGCCAGCTGTCTTCTCCGACACCTTGCTCCTGCAGTGCACAGTGGCCAAGAGCACCTGTTGTGATCAACAGCTTTCTCCAGCATTCTGGAACGCTTCTGGCAAGATACTTCCCAATGAATAGCCTTCTCAGCACTTATAGAGGAAACATTTCCAGCAACTTGTGCTGGGGCAGCACCACAGCAACTTCTCTGCTATCGGTGACCATGACATCTTCAACAAGGAGTGGATCTCAGCCGCTGCAGTGAGGCATGCTGGGGGTGAGATGCCCTGCCCTATCATACCCTTAGAGGCCATGAATATACCTTATATCTGCCACTCCTGTATTCTTCAAAGTTCTCTTTAATTCTTGCTGGCTAATCCCTTGTTCCTCCAATCCCCTATTATTGTTAATATTCTTTCTATTAAATTTATTAAAATCACTGTATGGTGTTGGTCTCCTGATTGGACCCTGCCTGATACAGCCTGGTTGGGTGGGCTAGGAACTCCTCTAGAGAGAAGGGGATGAGTAGTTACCAAGCGTCTTCTCTGCACGAGGCCCTGTGTGGAGCGTTTCATCCTCATTAACTCATTGTATCTTCACAACCACTCTCTCTTGCAGGACGCCGATATTGGCGTCATTTCACAACCGAGGACACTGAGGTTCAGAAATGTAAGTGACCTGTCAAGGTCTCTCAGATCTTAAATTACAGGGTTTTGGAACTAACCTCTTATTTATTTGGGCTAAAGCCCATGGAGCACATGCAGCAAAAAAAATTCCAAAATTGACTTGAAATACTCTTTCAGTTTACTTCCTTAGTTAGCACTAGATAATATCCTAGATACTTATTTATGGAATAATGCCCTTTCTTGTTCTCATTGGAGTGGAAATTACATTCTTTGGTGCCAAGATGAAATTGGTCTCTATTAGAGCCGAAGCTCTCTTTACCCCTAACCTTTACCACCCCCTCTTGGTGCACCTCGAAGGACCCATTAGGGACAGCGTGAGCGGGGCTATCAATAGCTAACCTTCCGAGCTACCACTACTGTGTTTCCTTTCTCAACCGATCTTCTTTTAACTCCAATCGATTTTTCAAAATTTTCAGTTTCTGCTTGATTCCCTGTTTCCTTGCACTCCTGTCTTCCTTTATAACATCACAAACTACTTTATACTCTTTGGCCCAGTGGGGTGATTTCTCAGAAAAAAATAACTTGTTTTCTCTCTCTAGCCCTAAAATCATCAGAGGAACCTAGTAGCAGGAAAGGGAATTGTGCAAAGTATTTTGAGGGTCATAAATTACTCATTGGAAGGAACATGATGGACATGTTTTTCTATTCTCTGCATGTATTAATGTGTTTTCTCAAGGCCCAACTCAAATATTTTCTCCTATAAAGTTTCCCCTGAACATTCCCAACATAGATGGGTGGTCCTTACTTTATAATTTCTCCACATATCCTTTCTCACCAACCAATATGGGACTTTCATGGAACACGCCGTCAATAAATGCTTGCCAAATGAATATTGAAACTTGCTCTTCATTTATCTGAATGCAAATTAAATCCATGACGTCACGAATGTCAGAGACTTAAAGGAGACGTAGAAAGCTTTCTTCCCCGTACACAGGCAAGCAAGTGAGGCAAGGAAGGAAAGCGCCCTGTCCGAAGACCTACGCTTACGAGACTTCTGACGTGTTGTTTTCTCTCCAGGGTGCTACCTGTCGTTTTCTGATAACCTAAAGCTGGAAATGGCTAATTGATCCTATCCTAAAGTGAGAATAAGTAGCTTACTTTTCTTATTTTTACTTATTATACTTTTCCTTGATAAATATTAAGGCAACAAAAATAAGAGTCAATTAGTTACAGGGCTCGTACGTGGAGATATAAACACCATTTGTATTATTTAAATTACTTACAGCCTTATTTCACATGTGCTTTTTTGATATATAGTGACTGAAACAGGTTTCTTAAACTCTTTTATTCTAATAGCAATTTTGTCAGTTTTCTTACACATCTAATGTATTTTATATACTGTTTTTCTTCTTTTGTTATTGTAATAAAATGATTCCTTTAAACAGTAAGGAGAATTAAAATATATTTATTCCTCCTCATAGATGGATTTCCAATATAAATCCTGCAGTTTTTAAAGTGCTTTGAGTGAATACCTATTGTTTTCCTACTTGAAGTCCGCCTTTCTACATCTCCTAATTCTGTAAGTTCTTTCGGCATGTTCAAAAATCCCACATCCCATGAACCTTGACGACATCATGCTGTGGAAGGAAAACCAGACACAAAAAGACAAATGCTGTCTGATCCCACTTATGTGAGGTACCTGGAGCGGCCAGCTTTGTAGAGACAGAAGGCAGAATGGCGCTTGGGAGAGGCCGGAGTTGGGGGAGGGGGAATGGAAAGTTGTTATTTAATGGGCATAAAGTTTCAGTTTTACAAACTAAAGAGTTCTGGAGGTCGGTTGCACAACATTATGAATATATTTAACATGGTTGAACGATACACTTCAAAGGGGCTAAGGTGGTAAATTCTGTGTTATGCATACTTCACCACAGTTTTTGAAATGAGCAACTTCCCTATTTCAGTGTCTTCTCTCATGACTCCATCCTGACCGCTCTTTCTTGTCTCGGGACCCCTCATAACCATACCTTGTTCACCGCTCCATTACGGGTGATCATCAGCCTCAGCTTGTTTCACAGAGGAGGGCAGCATCTAAAGACAGAAATGAGAGTGTTATTTCTTCTTGTATCCACCATAATCATGAGTTGGCATGGGAGCCTGAAAAAACAATTACCCGCAGGGATTAAACAGAACCAAAAGAGATGTTAAAACTCTTAGTGGCACAATAGAGTTTGCATTCCACTTTTCATTTTTTATCATTGAGGTATCATTTACATATAACATTATATTAGTTCCAGGGTTTAGGAAAAGACATTTTCATGAACGCCATCTGGCCAGCTGTTGATGGAAAATGGTGTCAGCCAAACTGATTGTGTCTCCTGTCCGACGCAGTGTATATATAATCATACACCCACGTAGTTCACACGTGTAAGTATAGGGACAGTCCATTCTGAGATGCTGAATTGGATGGCTCCTGTTACTCCCTGGGAAGCTGCAATAAACTTCACATCGACGCAGGTGTCTGCCTGCGATGGCCCCGGGAGTGATGGCTTCTCCTCCTCGTCTGCTTCACAAACCGCATGGGGGTGGTTTTCCCAGCACACTTTACACTTGAACCATACAGGGAAGAACGTCCTAGACAACAGATTTGCTGCTTGTCCTTCACTGTCGTTAAGGAAGAACACATCTGAAGGGGCTAGTGGTGATGCATATTTGATAAAGGACAATTCAATCCAGTCGCACAGACCACACACATTAAACAGACTATAATTTATCCTTTGCTTTGCAGCATCTCCCCTTTGTACCACCACACTTAACCCAGAGGGGTTTTTTGTTTGTTTGTTTTTTGTTTTGGCAAACACACAGGTGCCTGATTATCCAGAGCTTCAGAAATACCAGTTCTGTCCCCAGACACTGATGCAGCCACATGGAATGCTTGTCCCAACAGTTCTTTCAATTGCTGACTCTTGCCTCCAACATTAAAGAAGCCCAGGATCTTTCAAGACCCAGGGCACTGACCCCAGTCAGCAGCACATGTCCAGGAGTCTCCCAAAGCTCTAACTGTGGCAGACACACTGGAAGATCACCCACAGCACTGCAGGCCTTCTGGCCCTTTTGGCACTGTAGTGGTGCTGAGTGAGGCCCTCAGCATCTAGTGGTGGAACCACAACTGACAGTCCCCAAATTACTTCTGCAAATCCACCGGACACTGACTCATTCTCTCAGTGAGGCAAACAGGTCCACTATGTGCCCAAAGGCAGCCGGAATCATCCCAAAAGAAGGCTAGAAATGCTCACTCCCCATCTAGTGCTTGAGACCAACCAGGGTCCTCCCTCACAATGACTCAGGGAGATAGAGCCCCTCCCATGATGCGGGGTACAACGCGGCCTTGGTCATCCCACGCTGCAGACTTTCAGTCTCCTCCATGGTCTAGTTCTTGAGACCCCCTCTACCCCTGGATATTTCTGATACACTTGAACCATCCCATTCCACCACGACCTTGTTCAGAAACACTGCCTGTGACCTGCTAGTTGTTCAAACTTACCAGCCTTCCTCCAATAAAGCCCGTGCACTGTTTCCCACCCCTAGATTCATCAGCCACTGCTGTTCAAGTGACAGTGTCCCCAGACCTGTTTAGGGAATGGTTCATGATTGGTCTAGGAGAGTCACAAAAACCTCGTACATTTTCCCTAGCAGCTGGACTAGAGGAGGTAGAAGCTCTGGCCAAAGAGATGTGAGGATAGTGAGCTAGGAGACATCCCAAAAGATTATCCTCCCTGAAAAAAAAGGGCATGGAAAGAAGATCCCTTTGCCTTTTCTTCCTTCCAGCTCTGGATTTTGTTACATGAAAACACAATGGCTGGATAGTCTAGGGGAGCTTGTTAAATGAAGAAATGAATGTTCCTTTGGAGACACCCCATGATTCTCATTGATTTGGTTGGTTTTATAATAATTTCCAACAACATTTGGTTGTACGTAGTCAAGAGAAGATTCAGTTTCAAAAGAATCCTTTTGCATTCTCTCTGAAGATACCAGTTAGAACTAGATTGAGATGGAATTTAAGTTCAATAAATGCAGAATGCATGAGGGAGAGTCGCCACTTGCGTTATTTTCTATCATAAAACAGCCAAGTGAGGCCTTACGTAAATCACAGAAACCTGTGGCCTTTGTTTCTTCATCACTAATATTTACTTAATTTTAAAGACGAATATTCAGAGTATCCACATTTTAGTTCTCTCTCACTCTCTCATCTTTGGTATCTCCCTCAGAAAGACCCAAACATTGGGGGGGGGAGAGAAGGCAGTTGTCAGGGCACAGGGGGATGCTGAAATAAAATGGCATTTCTGGACCCATCAGAGCTAAAAGTATTTGAGAAATAAAAAGATACAAATGCAAAGATCAAGAGGTTTTTAAAAAAACTGAAATTAATCTGTTTCATTTCTCAATTTTTTAGTCATTTAGTGCTAATAGTTTATGAAGTCATAGCAAACAAAGAAATATTAAAAGACCTAGGTATTATCTCTAAGGGCTTTGACCAAACTACTTAGCGATAACATCAGTTCCCAGACACTGGGTATTGCTTCTTTCCACTACCCTGCTATGGCGACGTGAATAAATTCAAACAAAACAGCCCCGTGAAAGTACTGATTTAGAATCTGTTCCCATTTCAAAAGGAAATTTCACAGCATCGCTTTCCTAAGGTACTGAGCTGCAGAGCATTTCGTGTGCCCAGCTGCTACCCTGTGTCCACTTCTGTCATTTTCTGTCTAAACATGTGAATTTTGCAGGTGCTTTTTGTAGGTGTGTTCCGTGGAAGAGGGACTAGACAGCTCTCAGTCACAGGTAGGTGGCTTGCTTCCGAATAAACAGCAATACCCAGGAAGAGAAGGAGGAGCAGAACCTTAACTTCTGACATTTTTATCTGCATTCGTGACTGTGCTCATGTCTTCATTCTGAGATTCCAAAGCTATGAGGTTAGGGGGAAGGAGAAAACAGAGGAGGGTAGCAAAGTGCTATATCAAAGCACTGCAATTACCTTAAAATTTCCATATGCAGATCTTTATGGACTCCTATGGCTTAAAATAAATTCTTTATTGATTTTGCTATAATAATATACAGCTTCAAGATGATAAAATTGGTGGATAACTTGCTATAGTCATAGATATATACAACAAGAAACAAGCACAGAAATGTATTTGCATTAGGAATATCAATCTCAGAGTTCCTAAAGCAGATATGCCTTTTCTTGACAAATATCTGCAGAGATAACATTCATTCCAGGTACTAATTTCAAGACCACTAGGGCAGGATTCCTGGGACCAGAAGATGGAGTGTAATGTAGACCTACTGCCATCTAGTGGTCAATAATAGGAACATCAGGCATCTTTTCTCAGGTCTAACAGTAGTAATTGCTTTTACAAAGCCATAAATATTTTGCAATCTTATTTCACTGCTCTGTGTATGTATGGTTGGATTAAAACATTTTAAAAGAACTAATGTATGCTTATTTTATATAAGAACAAAGTAAACTTCTAGCCATATCAAACTTTCATTTTTTCATCAAACATTTATTGAATATATAGCCAAGCTTTGTGCTAGGGATATAGAAATGCATCATCCCCAGAGCCCTGTTCCAGGTTGTGGTTTAAAAGCCATGCCAGTTATTCTGGGTCTCATGTGTGTAACCCAAGGAAATTTTTGGATCTCTCTCTCTTTATATGTATGTGTGTCTGTACATATATAGGCACACATACAATATGTATGTAATATAATACTAGGTAAAATGCACACTACAAATAATTTACCAAAGTAGACATTGTGCAAAGAATATAAGAAAAATAAATTAG
>VMDR010028388.1:0-13172 GCA_007922815.1 Macrotus californicus
AAGCCAAAGAAGGCACATGCGTGAGAGAGCACTTCAACAGCACAGATTCAGAAGGAAGAGCCGAGGCAGTCATGATAATGGCAATAACTCAGCTTCTAATTGCTAATAGAGATCCTCGGTCATTCTGTAACATATTTCCCTGTTTAATTTTTATCATAGCATCTATCACCTCCACATGTATTTCTCATTGATTTTATTATTTGCAATAATAATAAAACCTTCTTTACTCCATGTAATATATATGCTACATGAGAGCAAGGACTTTTTGCTCTTGTGTTCTGTGCTATATCCCCAGTCCTAGAATAAGTCTAGCATAGAGTATGCACTCAATAAACATTTGCTGAATAAATGCATGAATGAGCATTTAATAGTATTTCACGATATCCTAGGTGGTGCTCTAAGTGCTTTACACAACATCCTACTAGATAGGCACTAGATCTGTTTACAGAGGAGGACACTGACGCTCAGAGAAGTTAAGGGATTTTCACATCTAGTAACTGGAGGTGGTGGGAATTAAATCCAGTCTGGCTCTGGAGACTACAATTTTTGCTAACACATTAAATCTTAATTAATAAAATATTGTAAAATAACAACAACTAGCATTTGCTATGTGCTTCTAAAATGTATGAACGATTTTCACACGTATTTCCGCTTTGATAACATTCAATGATCCTGAGCTAATATTATCATTATCACTGCTTTACATTGGGAAAACTGAGAAATGAAGCGACTTGTCAAAGGTCACAAAGCCATTAAGTGGCAGTCCTGGAAATTAAACTCAGATCTTCTGAGTCCAAACTCCATCTCTCTCCCACTCCCTGCTCACGACACGCACCATGTTGCAGTTCAAATGTGACCAGAGATTACAATGAAATAATGACTAATAAAACCATTGTTTGTAGTCTCCAGTAAAGAGGTCTAGTTTTATATTCACTAATTCTGTTTTAGTAGTTTCTAACTTGTTACTAATAAAACAACTACACCAGAGTTATAAATTGTGTGTTTGTCTGGCAGGGGAGAGGGAGCAATCACCAAGCATGTATCTTAGAAGGATATGAGGGAGAACCCCCCCGCCCCCCCGCCCCCCCCGCCCCGCCACATCCCTGGAATTTATTTATACAAAACTGTGTGTTCATTCTTACATGTTTAAACTTCAGTCACTTTCAAATTACTCTCCATTTGATGCAATATACCTATAGAGACATTTTTTTCCATTGTGCAAAACAGTTTTTGAACTCATTGATTTTGATGCCTTTTAGTGTTTTTGCCATTTTTTTTTTGTCTGTTTGTTTCACTTCTTCCTTCCCTTTGAGGATGTTTTTCATCTGGAGAAACAAAAAATAGTTGCTCTGGGTGAGATCAGGTGAATAGGGAGGGTGGGGCATGGGGGTCATGCTGCTTTTGGTCTAAAACTGCTGACTGCTCAGTGCAGCATGGAAAGGTGTACTCATAAATGGTGTACTCATCGTGAAATAGGCAAATGCATTGAAAGAGTTAAAAAAAATCACTGAAGCTGAACACAGCTTCTCACAACAACACCAGCTGGTACACTGATTCAGATGGTTTCCTAGAATACTCATGTAGTGGGGAAGCCTGTACTACAAGGGGCCCAACCTTCAGAAGATAATTCTGGTTTTTTTTAGATTCCCTCTTCATATATCAATAACAATTTGCTCAGAAATGTTCTATGGTATGTATTTGTTTCATACATCAAAAAGAGGTACTTATCTCCCCTTCTCCTAGATATTTTAGTTCTACAATGGTGGTGGCAGATGACTCCAAGTTGTATTTTCTTGACAAGGTAATACAAATTATAAATATAATTTTGATGGTTAAGACTCATTGCATGAATGTAAAGAGAAGAAAGGAGTAGCAAGAGATCAACAAGCTCCATGAGCCGCTGAGGAATGGTGGGGGATGGGATGGAGAGATCCTTGGAACTAAGTGCTGGTGGGGCGGGGGTCCATGGCAATGACAACAGGGGGAAATCAAGCAATCGACAATCTGATTCTGGCCGTGACTTCACAAGTTAAAAGTGGAGGGATAATGATAGAGTTGAATTAGAAGTAAGTTAAGGTCATATCAACCTTCTCTTCAGGGAGATGGGTGAAGAGGCATTCTGCACTCATGGAAGGCAGAAAAGGAGCACTGCCGCTTTATGTCCTGGAAAATGCAGAATAATTGGCTCTATAAGAAGGGGTCTGAAGACTACCTGGAAATGACTTGGAAATCTTAGGGCACCAGGAACTGAATATGATTTAACATAGACGTAAATGCCATTGAGTAGAAAGATATTGTTTTACTCAAAGTTTTACTTTTCACAAAGCATTATGTTCACTTTTCATTCCGTGTGCTGGCCAATTTAACATTCAGACTGATCCAAGACTCCTTGAGCGAATGTGGACCTGCTCACCTTCTCCTGAAGAGATTTCTCTCTTTATGAACGTATCTAGCTCTTCCTTTCCATACAACTCTTTTGGGATTTATCACACTTAGACATTTAATGGCAGTTTATTTTATATGCAAACATGTATGTAATCTCACCAGTTCAGTGTATACGTGTATTTGCAGGAACACAGGTTCTGTGCTTTTTCCTAAAGCCACCATGCTTAGTTTGGGGCCTGGCATAGTAGTTACTCAGTTATTCATTGCTAGATGACTATTTTAATTCAGCCTGTTGTTTTCTTCATAGCCAGCAAAAGTTGCAGTAAAAATCATGTAGTACAATTCATGAAAATTTGTGGGTTGCAATGTATTTCCATGTTTACCTCTTGCAGTGGATGTCTCTTTGAGTGAGAAATTTGATAATGTGTGGGTTTTGAGGAAGCCTCTCCTGCCCCCACCAGCGGGCTTCCTTCCACAGGAGATCCCGGGCACATAGCTGCCAAGGTTGCTGGGGCAAACCTTTGCATATACAAATTTGGGTCACCTGGGCTTTCTTCCACAGGAGATCCCTGTAGATAGCTGCCAAGGTTGCTAGGGCAAATCTTTGCAAATACAAATTTGGGTCAATGTGTTGACAGGATGTCAGATTTGTGTAGCTAATGGAGCTTCAGCATGAATATTGAGCTTTATGCCACTCCATTGTTGCCCAAATGAACCTGTCTCTATTGGAATAGAAAATAGAGGCCCTTCTTGTGAAAACCTGACCAAGGTCCACAACCCATCCTTTACCCACAGTCACTGGTTTTTAGCCAAAACTGAAAAGTAAATTCCAAAAGATCCAAATGGCACAGCACTGGTATCTTCCCATCAACAGAGCCTGTAATTTCACGTTCAGGAATTTTCACCATGACACGGATCAGCTAAAAGTACAGCAACAAAGAACAAATCTGGTCCACTGATTTGGAGGGACCGAGTCTTTTGTATCACAAAAGACCTCAAATATTCAATCAGTTCATTGAAACATGTAAATCTCAGTGGGGACGAGGGGAATGTAACAACTTTTTTCCTTCATGAAACTACTCTTTGAAATTATATTTCAGGGCCATGGAAATTTCATTTGAATTGCACATAGTAAACTGCAGACAACTTCTATATTCTTTGAGAGATGGGAGTGTGAATTAAACGGCATTTACCATACGCCCCCATTTTTACGTCTTATAAAATTAATGTCCTATTACCTACAATTGTATTACCTAGTGCTTCTACTAATGAGCATTTCTGCATATGCATACAGCAATGATCCATGAGAAAACCTTTGCTAGATCATTTGTTTAGGCAGAAGACCTTGTCCTCCACTTGTTCAGATGACATTTTCTTTGCTGAGCACCTTGTGTATTTGATGCCTAGAGCAGATCGTTTCCTAACACTTCCCTTGTCTTATACAGCAAATTTTTTGTAAAAATCATGAAATTAAACTAATCATAATGTCTAGAAAAGAAATACATACACTAAATATTTTTTGTTGTACTTTGTATTTTGCTTGTAAACATAAAGGAAACAATAATTATACATAAGATAGAGATCACAGAACAAAAATGAAAAAATGTATTAATAGGTTCAAAACACATTAATGCATTTGTTGACAAAGGGGGAAATATTATACCTGCATGTTTGTCTGTTGCAGTGATGCATGTACACAGTTGAGTCCATGTGGGTTCAGGACAGGGCACCTCTCCATCTTCCAAATGAACTTGAGAGTGGAAAACAAAGCCTCTCAAGCCTAAGTGCTAAAAATGTGGTAGCTTGAAGTGGACACTCACATCATTAACATTTAACAGCGGCCACATAGATTGTTTGGGACTTACACAAACAGTATTTTTGCAGAGAGGAGCATCTCATTTCTGACAGTGTTCAGAATGTCAGTGCGCAATGATACTAAACGGCAGACTGGAGTTTAGCTGATTTTAACGTTGGGTTTCTGTTCTCCAGGGGCCATGCTGTGGTGCTTGCATCAGGGCCCTCTGTTTGCACTCGGGGGCCCCCACACTTCATAAAGCTGCATTCCTATTTTCCTCTCGCATGCCTTGAAGTACAGCTTTCAAAAAATAGTTTTCTCAGTGCATTCTTTTTACCATGCCTCCTCTCAGAATATCAGAAATCTTATTGTTGTTTACCATTTCTAAATTATTAACTGTGGCTCAGAAAGCTGTGCACTGTTTGATGAGAACGAGACCTATAGATAAATATCGATTTGTATTAGTGTGTTTTGTACATTAGTTTAAAAGGAATAATACCTTTTTAAAAATAAGAACGAAAGGGATTAAATAAAGAATGTGGAAACATTCTGACAAGTTTTTGTATGTGTTTGTATTTGCCATCTATAGAAACCACCTTTTCATATCTTATCTCTTTCACGGAGGCACAAAATAAGAATCCTTCACCAGAGAGCTCTTCTCCTCTCCTCTCATCACCTCAGTATAAGTGCACGTGGATATTTTTCATACATTTATCAGGGTTTGTTTTTTCCTAGCTGGTACCACAAATAATATTCAGGCAGCATTATACTATGTATGAGGCTGTTTTGTTTTGTTTTTGACCCTATTGTATTTTTTCCCCTCTAAAATTAATTCCTCTACACTGTCTAAATGGGCTTTTTATCAATTAGCTTTTGCTGGGAAAATCTTTTCCTGTCTAATATAGAATAATGATTTTTTTCATCTGTCAAGGGGGTTATTAATAAATGCCACCAGTGGGGCTAGAACATTCTCTGGTGTTTGCTTTAGGGGAACAAGGGGATTGTCGGAAATCCTCGCCAAACTGAACCATAATTAGAGAGAAACTGTTAGCAATTAGAACTATACATTAGGCTTTAATTTACTACCATGGAAAAGTCAAGGGTGGCATTTTTATTCCATTTTTAGGTACAGCCAGATGGATTGCTCATTACAGAATAATTTCCGCCGACCCTCTGCATTTCTCAGGGTAACAAAGCAGCTGAGAGCACTGTGCAGTTAGTGGCTTAGATTTGATTTTATTTTTTGCGGGGGTGGGGAGCGGAGTGGGAGGTTGAGCAGTTATCAGTTTCCTACATAGTCATTGACATTATTGGGAATCTTTTTATATGTTGAATAATTTCAGGCCAAGAAAACAGTTTGAGAGCACTAACACATTTAATATGATGTGCTGTTCTCTCCTCGCCTAAACGAATTGTCCTGGCATGGTCTAACGACCTTCACGCTAAAAAGTGCCCCTTTCCAGTGTTTCCACTTTTGATTTTTCTTAATGACCGAAATGAACATTTTAAGTTATTGAAACAAAAATGTCTTCTCAACCCAAAGATGATATAGCTCCAATCTAATGCAGTCTGATTCCTGAGAAGCACCTGAAGGCACAGAGGGGAACTTTGTTGAAGATGTGCGGTGTACATGATCATTTTTTCTTTTTATCTCACACTTGAATGGCATTTTCAAAAAATGAATAATATTGGGCCAACATGTTAGTGGCCATTTTGATGAAACAATGCTTTTCATGAAGAAAAAAGTCTTCTAGTTACTTTCTATTATAATGAGTCAAAATCAGCCACAGTTTCCTTTGCTTTTGAAAAATATAGTTGAAGATACCTTTATTTCATTTTATTTTATTTATCTTGTGGTAAAACATATAAACATGAAACTTACTATTTTAACCCTTTAAAAAAATCCTCACCTGAGGATATGTTTATTGGTTTTAGAGAGAGTGGAAGGGACAGAGAAAGAGAGAAAAACATCTATGTGAGAGAGAAACATCAATTGGTTGCCACCTGTACATGCCCCAACTGGAGATCGAAACTGCAACTGAGATATGGCCCTGAACAGGAATTGAACCTGCAGCATTTTTGGTGCGAGGGATGATTCTTCAACCAACTGAGCCACCCAGCCAGAGCATTATTTTAACCATTTTTGGGTGTATAGTTCAGGAGCACTGATACATTCACATTGCTATGAATCACCACCATTCATGTTCAAAACTTTTTCATCTTCCCAAACTGAAACTGGGTTAATTAAACAACAAATCCCCATTCTTCTTCCCCTCATCATTCCACTTTCTGTCTCTATGCATTTGATTGCTCTAGGTCTCTTGTATATGTAGATTCACACAATATGTGGCCTTTTGTGTCTGGTTTATTTTACTTAGCACACTGTCTTCAACTTCTATTCATGTTGGTATAGAACTTCCCTTTTTAAAGCCTGAATAATATTCATTTATTTGTACGTACCAGTAAGGTACCTTTATTTTATGTTATTTTTATTTATTGATTTTAAGAAAGAGAGGAAGAAACATCAGTTTGTTGTTTCACTTGTTTACACATTCATTGGTTGATTCTTGCATGTGCCCTGACCAGGGATCCACCCAAGACCTTGGCATATCAGGATGACGCTCTAACCAATTGAAATGCCTGGCCAGGGCAAAAGTAACTACATTTTAAATACTTTACACGTATTTCTTAAAGATTTTCCTTCCTTCTTTGAAATCCATAAACAAGTTATGTTCTGCCACCGTGAAGTGGCTGTCAGAAGAGTTGGCAAGTTTTGCTCCATGACCATTCACTGTAGGCAGTTTGGACAACAAACAAACAAATGAAAAAACCCATCCAATCTTTCCATAAAAGACTCGTTAGAGAACAACCACATTAGATTAACTCAAGTCATGACATGGAGAGAAAAGCAGGTAATTGATTTTGTTTCCAGGTAAATGTTAAGAAGGCATTACTAAAAACATTTGCAGCCATAATTATTACAGAATTTTCAATGGTTGGGAAATTCAGGCAACCAGGTATCCTCAATTTTCTCTTTAAATTAAGGATCAGAAGAATGAGAAATATTTTCCCTGTATTCCAAATTGTACCAGAATTTAGGTAAAGTTTTTCAGGCTTCTTATGGAAACATCAATACAAAATTTCCATACTTTGACAACTTACAATTCCATAGTTCTATTAACAGTGTGACAGAAGGCATTTTTTACTCCTAAAAATCTATATTATGTAAACAAAACATTACTGAAGTTTTGAGTTTTAAATATTTAGATAGCAAAATTTTAATTAAGACTACTCCGCCTAAAGTTTAAGTTCAACCACAACGTATCACCTTCCATAAGCTCCCTTAGAAGGAAAACTCTTCGCAGGAAAGGGATGGGAAGACTTCTGTGGGTGCTAAAAATAATATTTTCCCTCCCACCTTCTAAGTTCTTCTAGCTGGGTTAATAATCAAATGAACAGAGGCAGATTAACAGGAGGAAATGTACAAAGTTTATTGCAGATGTACATGTCGGGGGTGTCGTAAGACATGAGACACCAAAATGCACTGGGCCATTGAGGTTTACATGCCATTATGGACAAAGGGGAAAGGAAGAAGGGGTCTGAGATTTCAGAGGAAATAGGCCATTTACAGGGATGTTACTAGGCAAGGAATTTGTCCACCTGTCACTGCAGATAGCCAGTTTTGTGGACACCAGGGTGCAGGGAAAGGAAGTGGCATTTATTGTATGTATAGTGCTACACAATGGGGAATGGCAGGTTGTGCTAGAGAAACTCAAATGCCCTGACCCAGGGTTTCGGCGGAGGTTTTAAGGATTTACGGGGGACAGGTATGTGGAAGCATCGGTGGGGTGAGTTTTCACTGGGAGACCTTGGAGCGTGGCCATTTATGGTGAGGGGGCATCAGTACCAGATCTTCCTGGACAACAAACCCTTCACTTCTTAAAGGGTTCTGGTGTTAAAGTTCTGGTTTTATTCAAGTCCTTTGGTTCCAGGTGCAGCTGGAGGTCAAAGTTCTCTCCTCTGCGCATGCTTCAGCTGCAGGACTTGAGGCCTCTGTTGTCTCTGGAAAGCAGCTCAGTATCTCATTGAATAGCATACCATTTTGAGCTGGTTCTGTGGTTACAGGTAGTTTACTTGTGCCACAGAAATTCTTGCTATACAACTTGGAAACAATGAGAACAAGGCAGCGTCTAGCCACCAGACCCCTGCCTAAAGACTTCCTATCTAATGCTAAGGTGACTGCAAGGTCTGTCCAGAAAGTATCCAGCCATGTACTATGAAAAATAGACACTTATTGAAGATGATACAAGATACAAGAAACATTGTACACAGGACAAGGATGCCTCAGTTCCTTTCAAGAACTTGGACCCTGGGACCTCACACAGTTCTCCCAATCACCCTATCATATTTTCCTGAATCTCATCAGGTTTGAAATCTCTTTCCTTTCAAAGGTGGTTTTTAGTTTTGGGGAAAGCCAGAAGTCACAGGGCACCAAATATGGGCTGTAGGGGGTGCTGAGTCACCTGAGTGATTTGATGTTTCACCAAAAAACTGCACGAGATGTGATGCCTGAGCAGACGTGTTGTCATGATTAGCTGCCAATCAATCACCAGTTGCCCATAGCTGTAGCCTTCTGAATAATCTGAATAGTTTTCACAATGGAATATTCAAGTTTAACGCAAATTTGATGCAGATTCATTGCTCTCCTTGCTCAGTCTTTTGAATGCGACTGCCACACAGTACACATACTCACTCAGTGGCGTTTACCGCCCCCACTAACTAGAACAGTGAGGTTGTCATTGTTCACAAATGTATGTTCCAGTCCACTCTCCTTGGCTGCCAGGTTACATTGATGTCTCAGAAACTGTTCTTGTTATATTAACAGTGGTTGGACTTTTTCTGGACAGACCTCATATAAGAGTCCCTTTCTGGAACAGGCCTCTTCATCCAAATCTCTTAGGCAGGAAATATTCCTTCCTGCCTAAGGGTCAAAGGTTCTTTATGAATCTTTTATTTCTTATTAACCAGTTTAAAATCAATATCCAAAAAAGGCACAGTTTTGGATTGGCAAAACTTTGGTCCCCCTCACCTTATGGAAGAAAATTTAGAGTTAGGGTTTAACAACTATTTTGTATCTTTTTCATTCTTTGCCAGAGGCAAACCTATAACTTTTTTTTTACTACTTGAAACAGTTTCACCTCAAAGATTAACAGCTTTGAGCTCTCCATTCTGACCCTCATCTGACCTTCTCTTGCTTTTCCTTTTCTTTCATTTCTTCTGACCCTCTTCTCTATTTTCATTCTCTCCCTTTTTTTTTCTTCCTCCTTTTCTTCCTTCTATCCACAATTATTTATTAGTGAGAGCTTTCTATGTGCCAGGCACAGCACTTGGAGATTAATATGACATGATCACTGCCTTGCAGGGGCTCACTGTCTGGTGCAGGTATGTCCAGTAGGTTTCCCATGGTGTGTCCATTCTAAGCAATTGGGACTGGATCCCTGGAGCACTGACAGCAGGAGGGGTCTGAGCTCAACTCTAAAGTAAGAAAGGGTGCCGAGATCAATTAGTAATATCTACCAATGGTCTGAGGACAGATTAGTTGGCACGTGTGCCCTGTCTAAATACATAAATACATAAATTTATGTATTTATTTATTTATAGAGAGAGTGAAAGGAAGGGAGAAAGAGAGGGAAGGAAACACTGATGTGTAAGAGAAACATTGACCAGTTGCCTCTTGCACACCCAACCCACTGAGCCACACCAATCAGGGCTGTGGACTTATTTTACTAATCTTTCCTTGGAGATTCACTAACAAGTTCCCTGCATTGGTTGTTTAAAAACTTTTTTCATATTTTTTGGTTGGTCTTCTCTTTTCCTTGAACTCAAAAGATGATCTTGCCTCCTGCTTTACTGAGAAGTTCGATGCCACCTGCAATCTTCTTCAACTTCCTATTCCTTTCCTAAATCTTTTCTATTTTCCTTCAGCCATCACTTCTTCTGCCCTTCTGTCCCAGAGAAGAGGCATCTCTCTTATTTCTAGGTTGAACCCAAGTCCTCCAGAACTTTTCTCTATAACTTGTAACTTCTGTTCCTTGAAACCCTAAATTCCCTTGTCACGGGTTCTTTAGTTTTAAGAAAGTAAAAAATAAAATACACATATTAATAAAACAAATACAGATGTTTCCAATACCCAGAAATGACCATTGTTCATATTGTGATAAATTGGATTATCTTTTTTTCTTTTTTTGTTTTGTTTTTATTTCATAATCATAAACTTAACTTTGGAATCCAGCTAGACTTGGAAGGGGTAAGGAAAATGTGGACCTCAATGAACTATGCCAAGAGCATGAAGGTTACAGAACATTCCAAGCTGACAAGGGTGAAGCTATGAAAGGAACGGTCTGGTGGTTAACACAAAACACAAATCAAGTTTATGAGAGTTGTCCACAGTCAGTCACAGTGATCTTCTTACTGGTCTTGTCATTTCTGGACCCGTAGCACTCCGTGGTTGCCACAACATCTATGTTGTCTCTCACCCGGCTGAAGACCACATGCTTGCCGTCTGGCCACTCGGTCTTGGCAGTGCAGATGACAAACTTGGAACCATTGTGTTGGGTCCAGCATTTGCCATGGACAAGATGCCAGGACCTGTGTGCTTCAGGATGAAATTCTCATCAAATTTCTCCCTGTAGATGGATGTGCCACCTGTGCCTCTGTGACATGTGAAGTTACCAGCCTGGCACATAAATCCTGGAATAATTCTGCAAAAGCAGGGATCTTTATAACCAAATCCTTTCTCCCAAGTGCTCAGAGCACAGAAGTTTTCTGCTGTCTTTAGAACTTAGTCTGCAAACAGCTCGAAGGAGATGCTGGCAGCAGCAATGTCAAAGACCATGGTGGGGTTGACCATGGCTGGACACAAGAAGCGCCAGGGTGGCAGCATCTGCAAGACACTTGGCTTATCTTTTTTCTAATGAAAAAGAAAAATTACAGATAAAGTTGAAATTCCCTTTGACCCACATCATCAGTCCTATCACCTTTTTTTCTTTCCTAGAAGCAAATTTTATGATTTTTGCATGTGCTCTGTAAGGTCATTTAAGAATACTTTCACTCTATATACATAAATAAC
The DNA here is from genome assembly GCA_007922815.1 of Macrotus californicus. Taxonomy (NCBI): domain Eukaryota; kingdom Metazoa; phylum Chordata; class Mammalia; order Chiroptera; family Phyllostomidae; genus Macrotus; species Macrotus californicus. The sequence continues at coordinate 11,310 of VMDR010028388.1, forward strand.
ATGTAAGATTGCTTAGTGGATAATTTTAGAGGTAACATATTTCATATATCATCGCCTATGTTTTTCCCTCCACATGTTTTGCCCTCCATCCAAGTAGTATACCCAGATGTAGTAGTAAGCTCCCCGAGGGCAGGGTCCTGGCTTGCTCATTGCTGAATCCCAGAACCTAGCACAGCATTTGGCATGTAGTAGGCACTCATATTTTTCTTAAACAAAAAGTCGACTGCTATGTAATAGTTAACTATATGAATATCCCACACATCACATTTATTTGTTCACTCTCCTACTGGTCAACAGTTTTGGTTGTTTCTAATTTTCATGTTTCTTAGTACAAAGTTGTGGGACATCCTTTCACAAGTCTCCTTGTGTCTCTGTTTAAGATTTTACCAGGAGTGTTTACCTAGAATTAAAATGGTTGGGTTGTAGAAAATAAACTTAAAACTTCATCTAGATGGATAAAGCCAAATTGTGCTGCAAGATTTCCTAGTTTTAAAACATGTTTAAGAATTTCGAGTTCCGGCCAAGAAGGAGGCATAGGTAGACACACTGTGCCTCCTCGTACAACCAAAAGAAGGACAACAACAAATTTTAAAACAAAAAACAACCAGAACTGACAGAAAATCGAACTGTATGAAAGTCCGACAACCAAGGAACTAAAGGAGAAACTTTCATCCAGACCGGTAGGAGGGGTGAGACAGGCCAGGGGAAATAAAGCCTCAAAGCCTCTGATTGAAAACTCCTGTGGGGGTGGAGGCGGCAGCAACGGGAGAAACTCCCAGACTCACAGGAGAGCTCATTGGAGAAACCCACAGGGTCCTAGAGCTTACACAGCCCACTCACCTGGGAACCAGCATCAGAATCAGCACCAAAGGGCCCAGTTGGACTGTGGGTCATGTGGAAAGTCACTGAAAACCAGCAGAGGGCAGAGCAGGCGCCATTGTTCCCTCTCAGTCCCCTCCCCCACAAACAGCGTCACTACGCAGCAGCGTGGGTTGCCCCGCCCTGGTGAACACCTAAGGTTCTGCCCCTTACTATGTAACAGGCTCGCCAAGACAACAAAAATGGCTCAAATGAAAGGACAGATCAAAGCTCCAGAAAAAATACAACTAAGTGACCAAGAGATAGCCAACCTATCAGATGCACAGTTCAAAACACTGGTAATCAGGATGCTCACAGACTTGGTTGAATTTGGTCACAAATTAGATAAACAAATGAAGGCAACAATAAGGGAAATAAAGGAAAATGTACAGGGAACCAACAGGGATGGGAAGAAAAACGAGACTCAAATCAATGGTGTGGACCAGAAGAAAGAAGAAAACATTAAAGTACAACACAATGAAGAAACAAGAATTCAAAAAAATGAGAGGCTTAGGAACCTCCAGGATGTCCTTAAACGTTCCAATATCCAAATCATAGGGGTGTCAGAAGGAGAAGAGGAAGACCAAGAAATTGAAAACTTATTTGAACGAGTAATGAAGGAGAACTTCCCTGATTTGGCAAAGGAAATAGACTTCTAGGGAGTCCAGGAAGCTCAGAGAGTCCCAAAGAAGTTGGACCCAAGGAGGAACACACCAAGGCACATCATAATTACACTACTCAAGATGAAAGATAAAGAGAATCTTAAAAGCAGCAAGAGAAAAGGAGACAGTAACCTACAAAGGAGTACCCGTCAGACTGTCAGCTGATTTCTCAAAAGAAACCTTACAAGCAAGAAGGGGCTGGCAAGAAGTATTCCAAGTCATGAAAGCCAAGGAACTACATCCAAAATTACTCTATCCAGCAAAGCTATCATTTAGAATGGAAGGGCAGATAAAGTGCTTCCCAGATAAGGTCAAGTTCAAGGAGTTCATCATCACCAAGCCC
>VMDR010028389.1:0-13169 GCA_007922815.1 Macrotus californicus
AACATGTTCAAGGACAGTTAATGCTAAAACCAAAACAATTTTTATTTCACTTTCTTTATACATTTTGTACCTTACTATCTCTTTCAAAAACATGTTAGAAGAGGAGGCCAGGGTAGAAGTAGTCTGAGTACTCAGCACAGAAGGCACCCCATGTGAGAGAGTTTTAGAGCATTCTCAGGAGCAACTTGGGCCCCTACAGAGCTGTTTACTCATTACTTGATAAGAGTAGCCTCTTTATTGTCACATCATGAAACATAGTCAAGAAGCCATCGATAGTGACACTCACTTGATTTATTATGATGGAGTCTGAATGGCTTTCACTTTTCCTTTGGAAAAGTACATCTCTGACCAAGATACCACTGCCTATCATTTTGGTGAAAAGTCATTGAGATTTGGAGTTCATGCAAGCTTCCAGGGAGGGCAGAATCATCTGACCTTTTTTACTTACCTTAAAGGTTCAGAGAAAGAACGTCAATCACACAATTGTAGAGTACACCCCTTCTAAATTTGCAGCACCTCTGCATTTCTAGTTGTGATGTGAAAACTGTAAAGCATGTTATTGGAATACTTCTACCACTAGTGGAAAACCTGACATGTTGATGAGGATCTTAGCAATGCACAAGAACAAGAGTCAACAGTATGTATTGCTAAAACCACACTTCAGAGTGCTCAGTGGTTCTTGAATTGACAGCACAATTGGTACTTGCCTTGCTCTCACCCTAACATTTGGAGAGACCTGGGAAAACCAGCCACCCTGTCAGCACATCCATGGTTGTACACTTCTGAAGTGTTCTGCTGAGGTAATTGGCTTTTTTTTATCTGTAGAGGGCCTTGCTTTTTATGTTAGTATTATGAATAAAATAAATGCTCTTCATCAATGACTAGCAGCTAAAAAACAAAATTGTTCTGGCAACAATAGATTCCCTGGGCAAAAAAATGTGAAGGGCTTTCTTCGATACAACATAAAAGATCGATTTATTCATGTAAATGTATTTCCATTTGAAAAGTACTTCAATGCGCTGAGTTGGGGGCAAACATGATACAGTCGGTGGTTGTTGGGCCTTCACGTCACACAACGGGGCTGGGATCATAGATCAACCCATCAAAGCCCCCCAAAATACAGATAGTTTGCAGATAACTTTAAATAAATAATATTTATGAGTGGAACTACATTCAACTATTTTGTATATTTTTATCCTGTTTAGAAAATGCAAGAAAAGCAATTTCAAGAGTTTTGCCCTTAGGTACCAAGAGGCATTTTCTGCTCTCTTTTAGTTTCAGGGTTATCAAACAACCATGCTTTTATTTTATTTTAAATGTTTGGTTTTTCACATACATGATGTATTCTGGTTGTTTGGAACAGACATTTGCTGTCTAGTTGGCGTCTAGACTCTTTTGGGGACAGGTATATAACTCTTCGCTTTGATTAAATTGAACACAGTAGCAAATGACTGACAAATATTTCCCTAGCCCTGCATGAAAGACGGTGAAATGTGCAGACACTGATGAGATGTTCTTTTGACCTCGTTGTCCTGCATCATGTTTGCCTTCAAGAGCCTTCACTCTCTCCTCTGCTGGCCTAAATATAGATGCAATTATAGTGCAGTTATAATTGGAACTTAAATTTTAGGGATGGATTGTGTTTGGATATTTTTCAAATGCCCATTAGCTTTGATCTTGACTTGATTACGCCATTCACAGCTCACCAATATGGTGAATCAAAGGAAGCCTATGAATCCAGCTTTCTTTAGACCAGAGATTGGCCAAAAACATTTCAAGGGCCAAATACTACATATTTCAGTACCTCTGAGTGCCATGGTCACAGTCACAACTGCTCATCCCTGACAAAGTGCAAAAGGAGCATAGACAATCTGTAAACAAATGAGTATGGCTATAAATAAAACAACAACTCTATTTATAAAAATTGGTGGGAGGCAGATTTGGCCAATGGTGGTAGCTCTGCTAAATTCTTGCTATAGATCTATGCTGTCCAGAAGTAGATTGAGATACAAGGCTATTCATATTTAAGTTAAATACAATTAAATAACATTGAAAATTCAGTTCTCAGTCATACTAGCCATATTTTAAGTTCTCAGTAGTTACATGTGCCCAGTGAGTTCTATATTGGGCAATGCATTAGAACATTTCTATCACACAGCACTTTCTATTAGACAGCTCTGTGGTCTAGAACAACTTCGTTGGGATCACTGGGCAAGCTCTATGCTATGCACTGGATACCTAAACTAATTCTAGACTTAGTAGAAAATATTATCCACAGTCTTGGTTGACCATAGTGTAGGGTCTTGAATTAAAGTTGCTGCCATTAACTCAGTATTTAGGAAATACATTCTAAATAAATGTATAGTCTTAGAATAATGATCTTTTAAAACCTCACACTATGTGCTTTGATATTTGCCTTAGTTCTTAAGCCAATATCAAGGTCTTAATGGCAATGAAATCTCCCAATTGTGCTTGGTCAGACATTATTTTTAGCTCTTCTAAGCCTTTTTTCAGAGACTACACTATATCATACCCCTGACTTCCATTAAAGATCCTGATTCAAAATCATATTTGCTTGAATCAGAATATTATTGCATCCCTGCCTTTGATTGTCATGACTCATCCTCTGGATTGGACTCCTTTTCATTGATTTTTTGCCAGAACCATGTCAGAGTAATGAAACTTCTTTCTGGTTCCAAGAGAACATGCCAGAATTTAGACATCCAAATGAATGCTGCCTATGCCAAAATAGTTAGCTTGGAAGTTTTGCATTTGTTCCAATGATGCTGCCATTACCTTTAACATTTTGGATATCGTCTGTGAGAATAGCCTTCACAGCTTGAACGACTTAGAATTTAGAAAGCGTTTGTTCAGCATTTGCCATGCGTGTGACACTAAGAGGTTGCATAGGATGTTCAGACGTGAGAAAGAAGCAGTTTCTATCTTAATGAACTTGTAAATAAGACTAATGCACACGTGCTACCAAAACTCTGCAATGGAGACAATTTCATCAACAGTAAAAAGTAACTCAAAAGTTTTCTGTTGGATAGGAAGAACGTAAGTTGTAACACATACTTTGGTGTTAAAATACGAAGTTTGATGACAATATTGGTGCTTTTTTGTCTTTGAAAATAATCCCCAAATATTCTATGGTATGACAGATGCACCACAGACATACAGATACAGGCATTCCAAGTAACCAGCTTGAAAGACATGTCTAACGTACGTGCATAATTTTTACACATTTGTAAGGAGATGTTCCATTGTGTTATGACTGTGAATATATGAATACTGGCTCTAATATATAAAACAGAAAATTATTACTTTCTAACCATTTGTGTGTGCCAACTGGCAGTATTGCTTTTAAAATCATCTTCAGTACAAGTTAAATAATTTTTAAAAGACACATTATTACTGATATGATTCATTGAACAGTATAAGGAAAGACAGTATTCACACATTACGGGCACTGACAGAAAGAGCGAGAGACAGACAACAAGGGAACAAATAACTTCAAGGGCTTCCTAAAATATTTATTTATTCGTTGTGTTCCACATAGATTAAAATTAACCATTTTAAAAATAGCTATTGCTGGCCCCCACACATGGTGTTAACAAAATTTGCTTGTGTTGTGCAAAAGAACCTGTTTTATGCAATGCTATTTCTAAAAAAATAATGGAATCTTCACTCCACAATTAAGGCACAGGGAGAGAGGCAAATGTCAAGGTGTGAAGAACAATGTCATGACTTAGAAATAAAAAAGTAAGTGATAATGAGATACAGTGTCCTACCTGGACACCCCTATTTCATACGTTTAAAATTTTTTATTTTACTATATAACTACTTTAATATTGCATTATCCTTTATGAAAGAAAGCATTTGAGGCATAATTGGCTATTAAAGATCTAATATTTCTAACTATTCTATATGTACCAAAAAAAGCATCCCTTGAAATAAAAAGTGGCAAAAGCTATAAATAAGTAGGTCAGAAAGAGAAACTTCCATTGGTTAATAAAAAATTAAATGCAGAGCTTTAAACTACTAACCATTGAGGAAGTAAAGCTGAAAACCTCAGACCGCCATTTTAGTTGTTGTCCATCACCTAGTTGATAACACCCAGTGTTGCTAATGGTGTGGTGAAATTAGCACTCTCACACAGGAATTGCCGAACTAAACTTGTACTTGCTCCAAACTGAGAAAGGGATATATGAATTATCATGTTTATCTTTAGAATTCTCATTCTACATTCTTCTCTGTCTGCATGTGTAGTCTTGTCATAGCACCTATATGAGTGATAAAGCATTCTTAGTCAATATTCTGTTGACATGACACTTTTCAGGAAACGTACTGCTTGTCTTTCAGGATCTATGTAAGTCCCATTTACTTTTTACTTAACTTCCAAAGATTTTAGTACTTCCATTTGCTTGTGCAGAATCCTAGTTCCCTAGGTGATCTCTCCTACTTCTGAAAGAAAGTAAGTGAGTAATATTTTATTGAAATTAAAATATGCATATGTTTGAATCCACTTAAATATTAAATAGCTATAGGTTGAAAGCTATGGGATAATTGCTTTCTTTTATACTTCCTTACTTATTTGAATTATTATAATGTTTATGAATAAGTTATTACAATAAAACTCAATAAATAATGACTCATAGAAAGTGATTAATTTAAGTCTCATTAATCACAATTTATGTTAGACACCTTCCTTAATTAAGATTGGCCATGCTGCAGACTGAAAATGTTTCACTTTCTGTGATTCCCACAACCATGGAAAGGCAACAGTGAGCATTTGCAATTTTTGCCTTTGAACTTTACAGTTATGATAAGCACAGGATATAGGTAATATTTTGGTATTAATGTATGACAATGATTCAGTTATAGGATTTTATTACCAGGACTCATAATTAGTGATAAACATATCACATTTTCTTTCACCTCCCCACTTTTTTTGCAGAAAATTAGCTTTTCAGATTATAGAAAACCAACCGATTAATAGAGCTATGGTTCTTAATATAAAATGCTTCAGATAATTGCCTAGTCACTCTTCAAAAATCTCCCCTTTTCAATGTTCTTTAAATTCTTTTAATTAAATCAAGAAGGAAACCTCGGTGGGTATATTCATGCCTCATAGCCCTGATTGCTAAGTGCAGCTTGTTAAATCTGCTTAGCAACTTTTTGCAGCTCAAACCCAAACCTGTGAATCCAACTTCCTGAATGAGAATTCTTATAAAAGGTCATATTATGTTCAGAGCAAATACAAAAAGTGTGCAAATACACTAAGCTCTCCTTAGTTATATTATTATTATTATTATTTTAAATTACTTTATTGTTCAATTACAGTTTGCATTTCCCCCCCCACCCCCCCACCCCAGCCAATCCAACCCCCCTCCCCCGCTCCCATCCTCTCCCTTGGTTATGTCCATGTGTCCCTTACAGTGTTTCCTGGAAAACCTTCCTGCCATTGTCTCCTCCCCCTCCCCTCTGGCTATTGTTAGATTGTTCTTAATTTCAATGTCTCTGGTTGTATTTTGTTCGCTGTTTCCTTTTGTTGATTATGTTCCAGTTAAAGGTGAGATCATGTGGTATTTCTCCCTCATGGCCTGGCTTATTTCACTTAGCATAATGCTCTCTAGTTCCATCCATGCTGTTGCAAAGGGTAGGATCTCCTTCTTTCTCTCTGCTGCGTAGAACTCCATTGTGTAAATGTACCACAGTTTTTTGATCCACTCATTGACTGATGGGCACTTAGGTTGCTTCCAGCACTTAGCTATTGTAAATTGTGCTGCTATAAACATTGGGGTGCATTTATTTGATTGAAAATAGTTGCTGTTAAAGAAAAAAAGAGAAAATTTATATGTAAATTTTTAGTTATTGATTTGAAATATAAGTTGATTTTTACTTAATTTTGCTTAGGGGTATTGCTAATTTTAAGTAAAAAATATAAAAAAACTTTTTAAGCATACTACGACTGACTAAATTTTACTAAACATTTAACTTAGAGTGATCCAGGTGATACCCACTATTTAATTAAAATACACATTTCAATTCTCACAATATTGAGCATCATCTTGTCAAACAAGGTATAAGGTAATTCAAGACACATACAAAACATGGAACAGTATTTACAGTACTTTCTGAAGAAATTTATGGAGAAAGAATCAGTAACATAATTACCCTATTATTCATCATATACTCGTCAGTGCACAGGGATCTAAGTGGTCTATTCATAAGATTTCAGGAGAGAAACTCAAGTCTTTTGCTAAGAATCTATAAGCTGCATGACTGGGTAAGCCCCAGCCCTCACCCTGTCATGGTCAGGGACTGAAGTCCAAGCTTTGTGGTTGCAGGATGGACCAGGCTGATTCTCTACTTTAGCATTCAAACAATATTGATTGCCCCAACACTTAACCTTAGCTGGTCTCCGTGGTGTTTTGCAAGAGGACACTCTTCATGGATCTTTCTTGGAAAAGCAAATACTTCTGTCATGTGCTAGTAAGAACATAGTAATTGTTAGCAACCCTCAGAAATAATAATAAACAGATTTCAACAGATAGAAGGGTTTGCCTTTACCAGTGCTTTCAGAGAAATTGCCAACAGGTAAAATATACCCTTGATTCTTTGCTCTCCTCTTCACCAAATCCTATCCCCCGTCTTGAAAGGCATCCAATGCCTCACGTAGATAATACTGTCCTTAGCATATCCTGCAGCACAGATGATATCCACTCAAAACCCATTTCCATTCCTAAATAAGATTTATATAATTTCTGAACAATTCTTCAAAAAATAAGTATATGCCAGGAACTCTGTTAGACATCAGGGAGACAAAGATAAGTAAGACATGGGCTTTTTATTCAAAGAGCTTAAGTTTTTTGGGAGAAACATACATGGTTACAGAACACTAGCTTTAGGCAATCTGAAGAGAAGATTGGAATAATCCACATGATGGTGTAAGTCACTCTTCTATGTTTGGCTTAAGTTATCTAGGGTATTTATAGATTAAGAAAGTCTGTTAAGTCAAATTAATTTTTGTTGGGTAAAAAATTAGATGTTAAAATCTGAGTGAATTTTTAAATACTGCAGTGTAATTCAGTCACTTTTTCAAAAAGCCATTTCCTGCTAATCATACCAATTATAAGCCTTGAAGGCCAATTTAATATGTACCCAAAGAAGCTAATTGGTAAGAAGCAAAGTGTCCTGATTGAAAGACTAAGAATTCTAACACATTAAAATATCTAGGCCATGGGCAGTCTTTTTGCAATGATTACTGATGATGTATAATTCACAGTGTAATGTCTTCTTTAATAGAGATTCTTAGGTAAATTCTCACACAGATGTTGCCTAAATAAATCTGTCTGTGATTCAAACCAGAAAATAGTTATGTAAATAATCGTATTTATCTTTAAGATTCTTATTCTACATTCTTCTCTCCATCCAAGTGTCCAATCTGGTAACATGACTTATGTGAGTAGAACAGGATTCCTCACTCAAATTTATGGCCACATGGTACTCTCAAGGAAATGATGTGTATTACGGGAAGTACGCTTTTACTTAAATTCCGGTGGCTTTAGTGCTTCTACCAGCTCAGGCAGGATCAGATTCCATACACTCCTTTCCAATATTTATCAGTCTCTAGGGTTTTCCAAAGGGGTTGTCTAGGTCCCTATAGGACTTTGCTGGGCTTCCCTTCTCTACCACATGGTTTATTACATAGAGAAAAAAGATGACACTTTTTGACAGGGGAATGGGCTATTTGTCACAGACACCAATACAGAAAGACTGTGATTACAAGGTCAATTTAGAATAGAAATCATAATGCTGCCAGAGTCATGACCTCTCTACCGACCCTGGGTGTAGAGAACAAGCCCATACTATAAACAGAATGCCCTACCTATCAAGACAAGTTTCAGCCTTTCCCATTCAAAAACGTTTCTTCGACTTTCATGTTGCATTTTCAAGGTGTAAATTTTTTAAAGAAATAGTGAAAACTTTATTGGATCTCACAAGGTTAAATGATTTGCCCAAGGATATATAGCCAGTGTGTGCAAAAGCTGGCTCAAGGCCAGTTCCTTCTCTGGGAGCTCCGTGCACCTTCCACATAGTATCGTTGAAACATTTATTAGTTCTTATGAAGTGAGAGTTCATTATGATAATCACAGTTATTATTAAGTTCTAGTAGGTACAATTTGTCTCTGATTCAAAAATTTATGATTCAAGAGTCATTAATCTTAGGTTGCTCTTATTTTTATCTAAAATGGTTAGAAGAAAATATTTAGTTTTATACTTTTTAATAATTTGATATAAAAGCATGTTTTACAACTACTATCTACATGTTTCCCTTTAAAAGGTGTTTATTTGAGAAAATCTAACACAACATTTTGTCTGCCAATGTACACAGTTTAATAAATGAGTAGTTAATATGGTTAAGAATGACTTGCAAAGTTTCTTTTTGGTAGAACAGAGGTAGAGACCATTTAGTTTCTATTATAAATTAGCCCTTCACTTTTCAGTTGTTAGAATTAACTTTTAATTGTTTTAGTTTCCTTAAAAAAAATCCAACATGCTCTATATGGAGGTTTAATGGACTTACTAATGAGATATTGACTGCTATTTCTTTAATCCATCTTCTCATGGTAAGGTATTGATTACTATTCATTGAATAATTCTCAGATTGCTCCACATCTACCTAAAATTACTTCCATGATGATCTCATAAAACTTTCATTTTCAATTATCTGTAATAGTACTCAAGAGAAAATAAAGAATGATTCTATTTAAAAAAATAGAAAATGGCAACACACAAAGACATAGTGAATATTTACTTCAGGGTTGTTCAATGATTTCCATTGTTAGAATACGTTCCCTGGAATCGCAGAAGGAAAATTCTGTGGAAATATTAAGAGGATGAAATGGAATGCATTATTTCTTATGTTGTAATGATCTGATCTAAATAACAACCTAACAAAAGTTGTCTTCTAGCATTGGGGCCATTTGACTTTAACAAGCTATATTCTTCCTCTGTAGGCAGCGATGTACTGATCCCACGACTATGATACCTTTAACTGTATCTTTATATGTCAGAATGCTTTGCCACAGAAGCATCTGTCTTGTCTACCTAAGCGGAGCTGCTGAAAACACACGGCTTGTAGTTTTCAGCTTCATTTAATTACACTGTTATGCATTTTTAGAAAAGAAGGAAAGCTAAACCTCATTGATTGATTTTTTCCTCTTTTATTGCTGACACAGCTTTTGGCCTTTGATACAAGTGTGAATAATAATAACCACGATCAAAGTGATTGCTAAAACTATGGGGAATGTGTTTATTTGTTTGTTTAACTTTTGGAGGAAGGTTTTTAAGAAGTATTATACCATAACTTTTTTTATCCTAATGAATCCTTAATTTCAAAGAATTTGTGATTAAGCCAAGAGATCAAATTCTTCCCAAATTTCACTATTCACCGAAGGAGATTATTTTATGACCATTTTCCTTTGCAGAAGTTACCTTCTCCAAAATTATCATAGCATTTAAAATGGGAATGAGGATCTCTACTGTGATGGGATTAAATTCAAAAATTAAAAGAGGTATTTCCTCTTGATTCCTTCTTAGAGTTTCTCCTTTTGCATTATCAATCTGTTCTTGAATGTTGCCTGCTTTTCCCATTACAGCCATCAGCATATTAATCATAGGTAACTTAAGTTCAATTCTCTGATAATGTCAACAGTTGTCTGAGTCTAGTTCTAGCACTTGTTTCTTTCTTCAAACTGTGTTTTTCCTCGTGTTTTGGCACAATTGGTAGTATTTTGTTGAAAACTAGACAAGTATCAGACAGTAGGAATTGAAGTAAATAGGTTTTTAGAGTGAAGATTTTTGTTAATCAGGCCAGGTGTGAGCTCTGTGTAATGCTTGCCAAAGATGTAAGGGCTTCATATTCCTCCAGTGTCTTCATTTACGTCTCCTCTTTTGACTTGGTCTTCCAAAGTCCTGGAATAACGTATGGAGGACAGAGAATGCTCTATAATTTCCCAATTAATTCTCAGTGCTTTAGTAGCTTTAGTGCACCTATGTCTTGGGACTCCTCATGACCTTTTAAGTATTTCTTTAGTAGTGTAGGTTTCTCACTCGCCGTCCACCTCCCCCACCCCCTGCCCACTGCTTTCTACTCTTTTCTCTGGCTACAGCATCCCCAGTGTATTTCCTTAAAGTCCTGACCTTTTGTGAACACTTATCTGAAACAGGAAGTCTAGAGGACAGTTTGAGGGGGAGGAATGCCCTTTCCCTCAAATAGGATAAAGTTCTAACAGAATCTTTTCCCTTGGAATATAGGCTTTTATTATGAAGAAGACTTCAGACATATTTCATAATGAATACTTTTCTCCTTTCTTTGTGACAGCCATAAGATCTTTCTCAGGTCTTCATTGTGAGAACCTGGTGAAGTTCTTGGAGTAAAATCCATAAAAAGTGTGGGAGGCCCAGGAATTTCTTACCCTCATGCTTCCAGCAATCCTTCAAAATGATCGTTTATGAATTCCCATCATGTTATGGGTCCATTGGCTTCTGCCCCAGTTCAGCAGGTTTTGGCTGTGTCTGAATTAGCCTGTCTTCCCAGAAACATATAATTAATTTATTTGGTCCCATAAAACAATTTACTTCGTTTGTTCAGCTTTTTCTTATTGTAAGAATGGGCATGAAGATTTCCAAGCTCTTTACATGTCAGCACTGAAATGGAAGTCCTCTTTTCCAGTACACTTTTAATTTGCATTTTCTTTGGTGTGTATGCGTTTAAGCGACTGGGCCCATGTTTAAGGGCATTTTGTGTTTTATTCCCTTTCAGTTCTTTGGTCATATATTATTTTGCTTTGAGTTTTCTCTCTTTTTTAAAAGAGATTTTATTTATTTATTTTTAGACAGAAGGGAAGGGGGGAAGAAATAGTAGGAAACATGAATGTGTGGTTGCATCCCGTGTGCCCCCTACTGGGAACCTGACCTGCACCCTAGGCATGTTCTGGTTGGGAATCGAACCAGCTACCCTTTGGTTCACAGGCCAGCACTCAATCCATTGAGCCACATTAGCCAGGGCTCGCTTTGAGTTTTCTATAGCTTTATAAAACTAATTTCTAAAATTAGTGACTTAAAACAAAAATGGGTCATTTATCTCATGTTTTGTGGTTAACTCAGCTCAGCTCAGCAGTTTTGTTAGATATTTTAAGTGATTGCAGACAGATGACAGTGAGGAAGCTAGAGCTAGAATCATCTGAAGACTTGATTGGGTTGGATGGCCTGCATGGTTCATTCATATTTCTGGTAGCTTTGTACATATATTAGTTTTCTATTGCTTCCATCACAAATTAAGTCAAACTTAGTGGCTTAAACAAAAACAATTTTGTAATTTATAGTTTTGTAGGTCAGAAGTTTGATATGGGTCCCACCAGGCAAAAACCAAGTTGTTCACAGATTTCTTCCCTTAAGGATTCAGAATTCTATCTCAGCTGTAAAATTAAGGTTCCTGCTTCATTGCTGACTTCACACGAGGGCCAGTCTCAGATCTATAGGCTGCTCACCTTTGGCTTGTCGTCCTTTTCTTCCCTCTTCAAAGCCAACAATAATAGATTGGGTCTCCCTCTTTCTTAACTACTTGTTTTACCTATTCTTTTATTATTTGTTGCATTTCTGACTCACTTTTCAGTCTTCTTTTTCTACTTTTAAGGGCCTATTGATTACATGATGCCAGTTGAGATAATCTAGACTACTTTTCCCATTTAGTCACATCTGCAAAGTCCCTTCATCATGTAAAGTAATATATTCATACATTCTTGGGATTAGAAAATGACATTTTGGGGAGGGGCTTATTCTGCCCGTTATAGTATTTCTTGTCTTCTCTTTCTCCACATTTCATTTCATTTTCCAGGTCCACTCTACTTGGTTTGTCCTTCTCAAGGTATGGTAGCCTCACCATTGTCACACTTTGTATATGGTAGTTTCCTCCCAATAAGGAATTCCCCAAGAGCCAGTGTTCTAAAGAGGCAGAAAGTAGAAGCTGCCAGGCTACTTGAAAATATACCAGGAAAGTGCACAGCATAGAATATCTCCTATCATAGTACATATTGCTCAAAGCATCCATAGGATCTATTCAGATTAAAGAAAACAAATACAAAAAATCAGCAACGACTCTTGTGTGAGGAGTTAATTTGCAGACAAGCATGCAGGGTGGAAATGTAGTAAAACATGGTTCTCACTTTTCTGTTGTTGTATAAAAATTTAATCCAAAACTTAGAAGCTCCATAATCGCTTTCATGATTTTATGGGTGCAGTTTTTTCTTGGGTTCTTTCAGGGAATCATATTTAGATGGTATATGGGGCTTCAGTAATCTGAATTTTCAACTAATTTAAGACATCAGAGATAATACACTCACATGGCTGAGAGTTGATGCTGGTTGTTTGCTGGAAGGTCAGCTAGTGATGCTCATTGGTGCACCTGCACTTGGCTGGTCCATGTGGTTTGTATTTCTTATGACATGCCAGCTGGAGTCTAAGAAGGAGCATCTTGAGAGTAAGTGTTCCAAGAGACCCAAATCAAAACTATAAGACTGTTTTATGACTTTGTCCTAGATGTCCCAGAATGTCATTTCATCTGTACTCTATTTGTTGAGTTATTAGGTCAGCCTAGATTCAAGAGGAGGAGAATTAAGCCTCTTGATGGGGGAATGGAAGAACACACGGGATGGCAATTTTTATTGTAGCCATCTTTGAAAATATAATCTACTGTGTATGTGTTGCTCATTTTTCTGTTTTGTTATTGGATTTATCTATTTGCTTCATAGGAACTTTTTTTTGGTATTGTTCTGGTTATCTATTGCTTCATAAACCATCCCAAAAACTCAATGACAAAACAATAATTTACTATTATCTTTTATGGTTTGGCAACCAACAAACGGTACGTTCAGCTGGGTGGTTTTGTTTGATGTTTCTCATACGTTGACAAATAGAACTGGTACTAGAGTCATGTGGATGCTTCTTTATTCACACATGCAACTGTGGGCTAGCCAAGCATCTCTCCATGCAGTCTCTCAATATGGCCAACTTGGACTTCTTCACAGCATCGATGGCATCAGGGCAAAAAATGATCAAGGCAGAAAGTGTGGATCCATTTAAAGAAAGGCCTCAACCAGACA
>VMDR010028390.1:0-13177 GCA_007922815.1 Macrotus californicus
CAAGATGCCTGTAAGTATGAGTCACTTCATAATATTTCAAATTGATTTATTATTAAGAGAGCATTATATTAGACAAAGAGTACTTTGAGTGACACCACAGAGGAAGACCATGTTTTCCTGAGTCTTACATGGCAGTCATAGAACATTGGACGAGAAGAGCCAGCATGAAAATTGTGTTTACATATCTGACTGAATTGGGCTCTCATAGAACAATGGCTTTCAATTGTTTTTTACAGAACCCATAGGAAGGTAGTTCACACTATGTCACCTTTGTATTTATTTGATAGATGTATATCAAATACTGTCTCACGATCAATATCTATCTTTTCTGCATTATGTTCTGACATTTCCCCTTCCATTCCATTCCACTGAAAAACACTGGGCATGGCCCAGTGACTTGATTTTACAATCAACTTATGGGTCATGGTTTGTGGTTTGAGCAACATTGATGAATTTGTATTGTTAGCTTTGTTTGCCAAAAATATTTCAGGTACACATGGATTTATGTCTCCTGATCCTGCTGTGGTTCTGGTCAATAAGTTCAGTGGACATTGGCGTATGGTTTTGGACTAGAGCATTTAGTTTCTGTTGGAGAGTTTCCAAAGCTCTTGACCTCTGCCGTGGAAAGTGGACATACTCCTCAGAATGGGTCCTGAATAGAGGAATGTGGAGCAGAGCCCGTAACCAGCCTATAGGAGACATAGAATATGAATTAAAAAAAATAAAACTTTGTTTTTTATAAGACACTACAATTTTTTAATTTGCTACTCAGCATACCCTAATTTCTCCTGATGGGTAGAGGGTAGTTTATTTATGTCTTCTGCTGGTGAGGGGAGAGAGTCTTCTTTTGGAATATCAACTTTGCCTGAAAACATATATAAGTTTAAAAATAAGTTTATTATTCCTGGTTATAAAACAGTATGTGTTCTTTATGGAAAAATTTGGAAAATCTGAGAAAGTATAATAAAAAATATATATGTATATTTGTAATACAGCTGTTGGAGGTAACAATTTTTGACATTTCTATGAAAAAATATATTTTACACAATTGCTTTATAGCTTTGTGTTTTGCTTTATCTCTTACTGTTTTTTAATGTCATTAAATATCCTTGGAATACATGACTTTCATGCCTCTGTAGTACTTCACTATATAGATGAACCAGCATTTATTTAGCTATTCTTGAAATACTAGACATTTATGTTGTTCAATACAAGGGTTTTAATGGTCTAAAATCATAGCCCTTGGCACTCAAAAGCAAATAGTAAAGCAGGGAGGATCCACATGCACTCACCCTGCTTAGCATCAGCTGCCTCTCCCCATTGCCCGTTCCTGGCACAGGGAGAGCCCACATATTCTGTTGCCAAGTGAACAATTTCATATGGGCAGATACTTCATGGAAAGCTTATATTCAGTTTTCTAACAACTAAGAAGCTTTTTATTTCCTCTTCCCCATCCCTCAGCAAACAAGTTTGGATTTCCTTCTGAGTTCTTTCTTTCAGGAAAGGTCATTGCCATCTACTAGATGCATAAGCCAGAGGGCCAGGGTTATTCTCATCTCTCTCCTCCGCACAGACACAGCCAAACTCAGCTGGTTTTAACTCCTGAATCTCTCTCAACTCTATTTCCACTCCCCTGTCTTCCCTCAGGCCCACACTGCCTCTCGCTGTCTTCGCTGTTTTCCTGTGCATCATTCTCCCCTTTGCTGCCACAGTGAGCTTTGTAAACGCAGAGCCAGAATGCCATTCCCTGGTTACAGTCCCTCTGTGGAATCCTAGGGTGAGCTTTAAAGATAAAGTCCATTCCTCTTCACTTGATTTAGAAGGCCCTTTACGATTTATTTCCTGTGTACCCTCTCAGTAATTGTCATTCTTTTTCCTAACTGTCTGCTATGGGCTGAATTGTATTAAAGTCCTAACTTGTTAAAGCCCTATAAGGAGATAATTAGGGTTAAATGAGATCATGAGGAGGATGCGGCTCTGATACCACTGGATGATAGGATTAGAGGTTCTTTTTTTAAATATATTTTATTGATTATGCTATTACAGTTGTCCCATTTTTTTCTCCCCTTTATTCCCCTCTGCCCTGTACCCCCCTCCCACCAGCATTCCCCCACGTTAGTTCATGTCCGTGGGTTGTACGTATAAGTTCTTTGGCTTCTCCATTTCCCATACTATTCTCAACCTCCTCCTGTCTATTTTGTAACTACCATTTATTCTTCTTATTCCCTGTACTTTTTCCCCCATTCTCCCCCCTTCTCTTCCCCACTGATAACTCTCCATGTGATCTCCATTTCTGTGATTCTGTTCCTGTTCTAGTTGTTTGCTTAGTTTGTTTTTGTTTTTTGGTTCAGTTGTTGATAATTCTGAGTTTGTTTTCATTTTACTGTTCATAGTTTTGATCATCATCTTTTTCTTAGATAAGTCCCTTTAACATTTCATGTAATAAGAGCTTGGTGATGATGAATTCCTTTAACTTGACCTTATGTGGGAAGCAGTTTATCTGCCCTCGTATTCTAAATGAGAGTTTTGCTGGATAGAGTAATCTTGGGTATAGGTCCTTGCCTTTCATGACTTTGAATACTTCTTTCCAGCTTTCAGCCTATAAGGTGTCTTTTGAGAAATCAGCTGATAGTCTTATGGGAACTCCTTTGTAGGTAAGGGTCTCCTTTCCTCTTGCTGCTTTTAAGATTCTCTCCTTATCTTTAATCTTGGGTAATGTAATTATGATGTGTCTTGGTGTGTGCTTCCTTGGGTCCAACATTTTTGGGACTCTCTGAGCTTCCTGGACCTCCTGGAAGTCTATGTCCTTTGCCAGATTATAGAAGTTTTCTTTCATTATGTTTTCAAATAAGATTTCAATTTCTTGCTCTTCTTCTTCTCCTTCTGGCACCCCTATGATCCAGACACTGGAATGTTTAAAGTTGTCCTAGAAGTTCCTAAGCCTCTCCTCATTTCTGTTCTGGGTGAATGTTTTTTTCTTCCTTCTGTTCCAAATCGTCGATTTGAGTCCTGGTTTCCTTCCCTTCACTGTTGTTTCCCTGTATATTTTTCTTTATTTCCATTTGCATAGCCTTCACTTCTTCCTCTATTTTGTGACCATACTCAACCATTTCTGTGAGCATCTTGATTACCAGTGTTTTGAACTCTGCGTCTGATAGGTTGGCTATCTCTTCATTGCTTAGTTCTGTTTTTAGAGCTTTGATCTGTTCTTTCATTTGGGCCATATTTTTTTGTCTTGGT
Source organism: Macrotus californicus (assembly GCA_007922815.1). NCBI lineage: Eukaryota > Metazoa > Chordata > Mammalia > Chiroptera > Phyllostomidae > Macrotus > Macrotus californicus. The sequence continues at coordinate 3,241 of VMDR010028390.1, forward strand.
GCACCTGTTATATAGTAAGGGGCAGAGCCTTAGGTATTTGCCAGGGCAGGGCAACCCACATCGCTGTGTTGTGGCACTGTATGTGTGGGAGGGGTCAGAGAGGGAACAGTGATGCTTGCTCAGCTCTTGGCTGGCTTTCAGTCACTTCTTCTGCTACACACAAGCAAATTGGGCCCATCTTCTGCTGGTTCCTAGGTAGGTGGGCTTGTGTACCTTCTAGGAACCTGTGGGTGTCTCCAGTGAACTCTCCTGTGAGGCTAGGAGTTTCTCCCACTGCTGCAACCTCCACAGATTTTTTATAGCCAGAGGTTTTGAGGCTTTATTTCCCTTTGCTGGAACCCTGGGTTGTGTGGTCTGTCTTGTTCCCCAGTTGTTCCTCCTGGTTTATCTTCATGCAGATATGGGACCACCCGCTCTGCCAGCCACCTCCTTGCCTGCCCGGTCGTCTAGCTGCTGCCTTGCTGCGAGTCCTCTCTACCCCAGCTGCCCATCTCTGCTCCTCCTACCGGTCTGCATGAATGTTTCTTCTTTAATTCCTTGGTTGTTGAACTTCTATACAGTTAGATTTTTTGGCAGTTCTGGTTATTTTTGGTTTTTAAATTTGTTGTTCTTCTATTGGTTGTGCAAGGAGGCAATGTATATCTACCTATGCCTCCATCTTGGCCTGAAGTTGAATTAGAGGTTCTTATGAGACACCAGGGTATTCTCCTCCTCACCCCAACACACCCCAACACACACACACACACACACACACACACACACACACACACACACACACACGGCCTAGTGAGGAAACAGCCAGCAATATGGTGGCACACTTACAGAGAGGTCTCACCAGAAATACACCATGCTGGCACCCTAATCTTGGGGTACCCAGCTTCCATGAGTGTGAGAAAATAAATGTCTGTTGTTTAAGCCCCTCAATCTATGGTATTTTGTTGTGGCAGCTCAACCTGAGTAAGACACTACCCATCACTCTCCACATACTTCACTCCAGACATCTTTACTTCAGAAATGCTGTTTCACTGAGAACACCTTGCTCTTTAATGTCTTCAGGCAAAATCAGGTACTATCTTCCTATCCTCAGGTTACCTACAAATCCCTGGTTTTCCTTCAGGTCACAGGTCAAACTTTACCTCCTCTTAATTTGCATATTCATTTCCCTGAGCTCCACTTGCACCTTGCACACACCTCCATTAAATCTCTGCTCTTTTGTGGTCACTGTGGATTTGACAGCTTCCCACTGAACCCTGCATTTCTTAAGTCCATTAATTAGTGTTTTCATCTTGTGGCCCCGATGCTTAGCACAGTGACTGAAAAATAACAGGTGGTCATAAATATTTTTGAATGAATAGACAAATAATAGTGGTTAAGTAGTTATTTATGTATTAACTTTTATCTGTGGAAAATCTTTTTCTACTCTCTCACAATCCAAACAAGCCAAGCTTCATGTATTCTTATCAAAACCAGCTGTCAAGACAGGATTTGAAATTCATTAACTCTGAAGTATAAATAACTGATAACTGTTTATATCTCCCAAGGGCATTTCAATTTTCACAGTGATACAATTCTTAATCTAGAGAAAGAAAGCTTTCTTGGTGGAATTTCAGGCTTAACCAGCATATGGGATTGGTTTTAATTGAGGGTAGGGGTAGGGCTTAAGAAGTTTTCTTTGCTCAAAATTCGTACTCCATAGGCTCTGCCTAAACATGAGGGCAGGTCTGTCACCTGCTGGCTCACAGAATGAACTGGTATGTCCAATTACACAGCAAATTCATTTTTGTTTCTATTGCATAGCATAGATTATATGAACTTCACATCTGGTAATCGTTTGCACATAAAATCTGCATCTGCCAACAACTGTGGTTTTCTGGTACATCCCAGTAACTCTGAGTCAACGTCACAAAGCCAGCTTTGCAGAGTTTTGGTAATTTGGAACTGCATTCTACTTTTAATTATTGAGAAAGTTGCTCTCTTAGTTCCTTTGAAGACCTTCTGTGTCGCCAGTATAGCCTTGGAACCATACTCGGGTGATTCAAAGTCCATTTACCTGTTTGTGAGCTCCTTCTATGCAAGTCATCCCACAGGGTTGAGACTCTTGGAATTCAAAAAAAAAAATCTTTGCACAGTGTTCTCCAGTTTTTCCTCAGTGACCCCTTTCTATGTCTGAGGGTTCATCAAAAGTTCATTCTCACACTCACTTAAAATCCTGCCTAATTTAGTTTTGTCACCTTATTTTGCTCTTGATAGAAGTGAGGGACATCTGATTTTTATATAAACTGCAGTACTAAAGAAACCAAGCAGTAGATTCTCCCATAAAAGCTAAGCAAACCAAAGAACACTATCACAAATAAATTCAAGTTGAATTAAATTAGGAAAATGGGGGGTTTTCTGAATACAGTGTGACTCAAGGTGGACCTGCTAGTAAGACTAGGGGTCTGAGACTTTGGTGTGTTGTTTGTGTTCTCAATTTCCAATGAATTCTGTCCTGAAAAGCTAGGTCACATTAATTTAATTGAGGAACTAGTTTATTTTATATTTTAATTCTGAAGCAGTTAAAACATTTCATGATGGTTTTCTTTTCCTTTGAGGATTATGAAGGAGAGGGACAAATACTTATCTCCTGAAAAGTGGAATCATTTAGAAGAGTGACATTTGGTAAAAAAGTTACCTTTTAGTTTCTAGAAAGAAATGATATGACCTTCCTATTATTGTAGGTGAGGAAATCAAAGTGATTTATCTTCGTATAAAATTGACTGTGAAAGCTACCTGGTTGGGAATTCAGCTATGCTTGTTTCAGTATTTTTCTCTTAGCGGATCAATTAGCCACTAGTAACATTTCTGATGTTAGGTTTAAAGAATAAAATTTGAGCCTTGGCCAGCGTGGTTCACTTGGTTGGAGTGTCATCCTGTAAACCGAAAGGTTGTGGATTTGATTCCCAGGCAGGGCGCATGTCTAGGTTGCAGGTTCTGTCCCCAGTTGGGGCAGTTACAGGAGGCAACCAATCTTTGTTTCTTTCTCCCTCTCTCTCCCCCTCTCTTCTCCTCTCTCTGAAATCAATAAGCATGTCCTCCGGTGAGGATTCAAAGAAATAAAAAATACACAGGATAAAAAGTAAAATTTGATACATATAAATTCTTTAAACAGTTCTATTTAGTATTTGTGGATTCTGAGGAAGAGTATTTGAAATAAGGTACAAAAAAGAGATCACAAAATAACAGGCATAATACTGATTGTAACTATTATAAGTATACACACTTTGAAAACAGAATATGCTCTGTTAAATGATTAGTATTTTTTAAATTTAAAGGCTATGAATATATTTAAAAATTTCAAAATTCTGTTTGTGGTTCATATTAGTGACATATCCTTGTGATTTGAAGTCTTTTTAAGTGATCTTTTCATGCAGAAGTCCTCACCAGACTTTTAAACGGGGTATGTTATTTTATTTTTATCGAGTACCTGAAAACAGCACCTTATTAGCCAGGGACAAGTTGAAAACTCACCCAAGTGGCAAAGTTTAGGCAGCTAAATGCTGGGTCACTACTGTTGGAGTAGCTTTCGGTTGCTGTCATTTGGGCAAGTACCATTAGTTCCCTCTGTACTTGTGCAGAGAACTTGGCTTCTTAAAGCTTTTAAGTTTCTTTACTGATGAACCAGTAGCAGTCACTAAAAGTGAAATTCTGTGAAGTGTTTCACAAATTTGGAGTCATTGCCTCATTCACTATTAGGTATTCTGAATAATTGATGATCAGTTCATCTAGCACAGTGATTTTCAACCTTTTTCATCTCATGGCACACACAAACTAATTACTAAAATTCTGTGACACACCAAAATATATTAATATATTTTTGCTGATCTGAGAAAAAGATAGGTATAACTTTGATTCATTCACACAGATGGCTACTGTTGTGTTGGCTATTGTCATTTTTTTTTATTTGACTATCTAAGGGAAAAGAGGACAGGTCTCCTGACTAAATAGTCAGGTATTACATGTTTTAAAAATGCTTGTGGCACCCTGGTTGAAAATTGCTGATCTAGAGGTTAGGTAGTTTCTTAGTAGTTCAGGGTCTAGAAATTATTTAATGAAATGGCTATTTAGTATAGAGAAAGATGTTTGTTTTAAAGGAAGCCTTATTGTGACTTGTATGACATTAAAGGAAAATGGAATATTTTAAGGGTTTCGTGGGGGGAAAATTTAAATTGTGGCTTTGAAAGAGTCAGTGATGTTTAAACTAAGTTAGTGGTTAGAGTGATCATTTTTAGAATGTTGAGAAAAGGGAAATCTCTGATTTTTTTTTTTTCCTGGAGGGTTAGGACTTTGTCTTTTTTTCCTGTTTATTGACGTAAGTATTCATTCAATGTTAAAATTTACATTACATAGTATCTTAAGAGTCTTGCTATTCTTCATTATTATCAGTTTTGAGAGAGGAAAAATGGCTGGTGTGATTTGGTTCACTAGTGATAATTAAGCAGTACTTTTCATTAAATATATTTGAATAATAGAGTTACGTAGAATGGCATACTGTTTATAATAATTCAGCATGGCTATCCAAATGAAATCTGCATTATTGTCATCAAATCATTCATAGTGGTATGTTTTTTCCCAGTAGGGGACTTGATAAAATATGGCAATGGCAGGAAGACAACAGCCTATAGTGTAACTGTTTTTGTGTTTTGATTCAGTCATATCTGCTGATTTTAAGAGACACATCCTTTTTTTGGAGGAGGGAGTATTAAATATGATTTTTCTTTACGTCTACTATGTTCCAACGAGATTGAGACCTGTTCAGTAGCAGTCACGTTGAAGTGTAAGGCATGTGGACATCAGAATGGAAAACATTAAAATAATATTTTTTGTTTTAATTTTGTCTAATGCAAAGTATAGACTGGAACATACTTTTCCTAATGAAGGTTGTAAATTGACATAACATGTAAATAATGGAATTCTGTTATACATAGTGACTTGACCTTTTCACTTAACATCTGCAATTATGGTTATCTAATTTGTTTATGTCAGGAACTTGGAAGGGGATGAGAGTTTTACCCTGCTTGCAATCTAACAAGTTGGCAGGTTAGGCTAGCAGACAGGAAAACCCTGGCTCAGAGACCAAGGACTTGATGAGTCACAATGAAGCAGACAGCATTGGCTTCATATTGCAGTGGTTCCTCTTATTCCGCAAGGCCCAGGAGGTTGATGTGGAGGGTGCTAGCAAACATGTCCATCGTTCTTACTGGAGGAAGAAATCATCTATGTTATACTAGTCAGGAAACAAATCTGCCATTGTCCCAAGAAGGAGACACTATCTTCTACCTATATCCCAAGGCTGTTTGGGAGATGTAGCCTTGGAAATAGTCTGAAACAAGAGCTGATCCAGGAGGCACAGAAACATGATATAAAATTGTCTTCCAACATTTTACAGTTGAAAAGCCAATTAAAAATGGAAAAATTTTAATATATATTGCATATTGATTAATTTAGTTCCTATGAAGTAGAAACATTTTTGGTGATTGTCAAGAGGAACCATGGTGCATTTTGTTACCCTGGCAATAGTGAATGATATCACATTCCTGAGCATCTTTGATTTAACCCTTTCGGTACAGGTGCCGGATATATCCGGCGCCCATCTGATGACCTGTGTGGACGAGTACCGGATATATCCGGCATCCATCTGTATATAATTTTTATAAATTTTACTTATATAATTTATAGAATTTTATATAACTATCTCTTAATATTAAAGTTACAAACAACACTTGGAAAAAAGCATTGTTTTATTAAGCATAGATCTTATATAAGGTTAGGAAAGTCTTCACACAAAGGAGGACTGACCATGTGCTATGTGTGCGTTTTCGGTGCGGCACCTCGTACAGCGGGAGTGTCTTGGCGGAAAGAACGCTCGTACCGAAAAGGTTAAAGGTAGTGTACCATGACTGCATCATGCCACTATGGTTTCTCACTGATTAAAATTTTTATATACTTTTTGATATTAGGATTATTTCTTTACCTGTGAAAAACAATTATAATAACTGTACTTATCATCAGAAACCATTTACTGGTGGCCTCCAGAAAATTTTAATGCACTTTGTATACTTATATATGTATATATACACACATATATGTATACTTATAAGTATATAAGTGTGTACATGCATATATATATAGAGAGAGAGAATGACATAGACCTAGTACCCAAATTGTTAGAAGAATTTCATATATTTTTATTTTTAAAATATAATGATATAGTTATTTCGAAAAGCAAATAAATTGGTATTTCTGTGAGGCATGTTATAGAATGAAGAACATTACTTATGGCATCCAAGTAAAGCATGAATAAAAATATGAAATAAGAAAGTAGCCTTTCTTCATATTGCCTTCATGGAGGGCATTTTTACCCTTCAGTGGAAAGGGAAAGATAAATTCAAGACAATAAGTGCCTTGGTCCAATAGCTCACTTGGTTAGAGCCTTGTCCTGACATGGCAAGGTTGCGGGTGCGATCCGGGTCAGGGCACATACAAGAATCGACCAATGAATACATAGATAAGTAGAAAAACAAATCAGTCTTCCTCTCTTTCAATCTCTCTCTGTCTTGCTCTCTCTCCCTCCCCCCTTCTTTACTCTGCCCCTTTACTTTCCCCCTCCTCCTCTCCCTCTCCCATCCTCTTGCATAAAATCACTTTTAAAAAGACAATAAGTGAATAATCAAAGGATTTAGAAAAAAATACTACCATTCTTCCCTCTGCTGATATTACCATCACTATCAGCCTTTCTTCCAGTAAACACAAATGATATATAGACTGATTTTCATGGAAAGTAATATTGGTAGCACTAGGGTTTATCCCAGAAGACACTGGCCCAATCATAGCTTGACCAGAGACTGCAAAAGGTTTTTTGTTTTTTTTTTTACTCCGAACAGACCAAGGTTATCTCTTTAAGCCTCAATATATACCTTCCCAGAAGCATTTAATAAAAAAATATATGAACCACTTACATGAGATCTCTTTATCTCTTTGATACGAAAATGAAAATATAAAGGGTAGGAAAAGTGATGGACATAGAATTAGACCACTCACTCACTATTGCCAAAACCATCATGTACTTAGGCTTAGTATTTTTGGAATTTGGGGGTTCTGATCCAGAGCCACTTTAAAGCTCTCCCAGCACCTCCCTGGGAGTCCCTTCTTTTTGAAAACTATGAGCTTAAACTGGATGAAACTATATCCAGTTGATAATCTCACGAAAATCCTCTAGGCTGAAAGCCAAAGGATCTTTTTGTACATGATTTTTTTCTGAACCTTAAACATAACCAGATGCATTTTCTCTCAGTACTATCCTACTCAAGTGAATTAAATGAATGGTTTGTCTTCTAATGGAAAACCTGCGCTTGATCACGGAGACAGATTACTAGGCCTTAAACTTTACTCCCTAGGGAAGCAGTACCCCTTTTGTATGATATTCTTTCAGTGTATTAAAACTTAGACTATGTAATAATTTCATTATAGGCATGAGATTTTAGAGTTTTGTGGATAGATCAAGACACATGACAGGTTAATCACCATTATCATGGGAAGGAATGAAGTATAATAAAAATCCTCACAAGCAACATTATTATAATGTTTTACAATTAATTGTCTGTGAAACCAGACTAAAATAAAAGGAAAACACTTCCAATTTTAAAAGGCTTCTGTTGTTCATGGCCAAAGATTAAAAAGCAAATACAAGCCATGTAATTGAGTGTGGTGGGTTTTTTTTACTTGCTTTTAGATTTTTTTTGAATGACCTGATGTATTTCAAGACCATTTCATTATGAAATAGAAGCAAAATCCCAGAAATATGGATAATGAAAGAGTAGAGTTTATGTCAAGTCTTAAACAGAAAGGCTAACCAACCAATTCAATTATTTAATATTTTAAATAAACTAATGCTTTTTACTTTAATTGCCTTACTTTTTGAGCAAAGGACTATGAACATGGTGGTTGGTTACTACTATGAAATTGCAAAGTTCTAATGCAGTTTCATTCATTAAGGCCTTCTCAGTACCAATGCCTGAGACAACCTGTGTTGATTAAATCGATGGTTTTCAAGGGAGTTGATTTAGTCTCCTGACCGTGTCTAGAAACATTGTTTGTTTCCACACCTGGAAGGGTGTGCAACTGGCATCTAGGGGGTGGACAGAGGTGCTACAAACATTCTGAAATGCACAGGACAACCCCATGATAAATATGTATCTGGGCCTAAATGTCCAGTAGTGCATTTAATAGTCATGTACAGTAGTGCGTTTAATGCATAAAGAAGAACTACGGAATATCAATAACAAGAGGTGGATTTTGTACTCAAGGGCACTATTGAAATTGTATAGTAGAAGGCAGGGTTCGTATGGCCTCAGAGGGACTTGGCTAAAATTTCTGGCTCTGCTTTTATGACTAAATTCCTTTAACTCTCTTAGAGCCTCACAGTGCTATTGTAAAATAGAACTAATGGTATAGTTGCTACTTCAAGGGCTTGTAGGACTAAATGAAATAATGTATGTAATTGCTTAATCCATTGCCTGGTTCACATAGGATTTCAATAAGAGTTACCTATTTTTCAAGGTACTATAAGGAAGAACCTTGTAGCAATTAGAACTGTCTCAAGATTGATGGGTTGTTTTTTTTTAGGAGGTAGTTAAGTTTCCTGTTCTTAGATAAATTGAAGTAGAGTATTGAACAACATCTTATGTTCCTTTCGACTCCGTGTTTATTTCAATGGCATACCCTTTTTCTTAGTTATACAAAACCATTCCTAAATAAAGCATACAATGGCTGCTGACTTTCCTGGAGTCTTTAGTAACTACAAAATTTTAGGTAAGGTTGACATCAAGTAAGCATAGACAGCACCGACACATTCAGTGATAGTAAGACGTCCATATCCAGGCATTGACTCTAACTTTTCTGTATACATGTTCCCTAAGTTCTCTCTGCTAAGCAGTGTTAGTTATTTGCTTGGATTCCCCCAGGCTGTTTCCTGTGTTTGTACATCTGTTACCGAACTCAGGAGTGTTCTGTTCAAGAAGAACAGTGGTTGTCTTTAGGTAGTTTGACTTGCAGGAAATAAAGAAGACAGTATTCACATACAAAGCTCTGTCTCCTGGAAGGGAGGCTTAGCTATTGCTTATATACACTATTTGGTTAATTACATGTTGATTTCTTCTTTGCATTTGGCTAAACATATTCAGTTGGGTTCTGGTCAAGCTCATCAGGTTACAGTTATGTCTGCAAAATACTCTGCTACATTTTAACATTTAGCAAGAAAAGTGGAACCTAATCAATAGAACAAACAAGCAAGCAAAATATAACCAGAGACATTGAAATAAGGAACAAACTGACAATAACCAGAGGGGAGGGAGAGGGGGAAAATGGGGGAAAGAAGGGGAAGGGTCTTCAAGGAACATGAATAAAGGACCCATGGACAAAGCCAGAGGGGGTTAGGATTGAGGGTGGGAGATGGGGGTGAGTGGGGTGGGGGAAAGTGGTGGTAGGAAAATAGAGACAACTGTACTTGAACAACAATTTAAAAAAAAGAATAGCATTTGGCAGTACCCTCCCAGACCTTGAGACACTTGTTCTATCCAGCACATTCATTGTGTCCCTGTTGGCTAATACAGGTCATGGCTGGCTAGCTATTTATCTCTCGGTCTAACATGCATTTTTTGAGCACTCTCCATTGCCAGGTGCCATGCAATGCGATGTACACGTATTATATCATTTGGCAGGTAGGCAATAAATGTTCATAAGTATTTTATTGCAATTTTTGCTAATTAAATTTTTGTAAATTTATTTTGGAGGCCACAGTTGAGCTGGATTTCTGTCCTAACCTGGCTTTACATTAACTGAAATAAAGCTGTTTGGCTTCAAATGACCCAGTAGTGGGACCCCCACCAAGTGGAGTCCTCTT
>VMDR010028391.1:0-13167 GCA_007922815.1 Macrotus californicus
TAGGGGGGAGAGTGGTGGGGGAAAAATTCAAACTGTAATTGAACAACAATAAAGTAATTTTAAAAAATAAATAAATAAAATAAAATATATCCTGAATCCAAAAAAAAAAAAAGATTTCAAGGGGAGATTAGACTTGTTACCAAGGTCATCCGGATGCCCATATTGTTTAATTTCTTAGACAAATACCCTATTTCAATGCCGCCCATCTGTTACTGTAGGCAGGGTGATTGTGGGCCTGGCTGGCCACTTTGGAGGAGCTGGCTGTGCAGGCGCTATACAAAGGGCGTCAGATGTTGGGACCCATGGGTGCCCCACTCACTCCAATCAGCTCCCCTATATGTGCAGGCACCATGCCTAGTGACAGGAGGTAGGCTGAGGGCTGCAGCATCTCCAGACTTCCTGACAGTAAGTCCTGCAGCCCCCTCTCCTCCCTACTGATCCTAATACTGTAGATAGGGAACACTAGGGAGTCTCCCCCATTGGACAAGTTGGTGCAAGGGGCGGTTCTTATACTGAGTGCACCAAAAGCTAGAAAGATGAATGGTCAGGGCCAAAAGCTAGCAAGATAATTGGATAGAAAAAAATGCCCTCCTTTCCCTATCCTTATAAAAACCACAGGCTTGAGCAGGAAGAGATGATCTTTGAGACAGGAGTCCACTATTCTCCCAGGTTGCAACACCTAAATAGACTTCTTTCCTTTTGCAACAGCACCTGTCTCACATGTTTGGCTTTTGTTGTGGCAGGCAGTCCAACCTGTGTTTTGGTTACAGTTTTGGCAACTCTACTGGGACAGCATGGACTGCAGTACGCCCTGGAGGGTCAGGGCTAGGGTCCCAGCTGCCTATGGGTTCCTACCCCAGGAGCAGGACTGTGGGGACTTCCCAGCAGCTGCTGAGAGCTTTTCTCAGGAAATTTCCCTGCACTCCTGCTCGAGATGTCAGTTGCCTTAAATGTTTGGCTAATGAAAGGAAACAAGTTTCTGGGGAGCAAACGAACTCCAAGATTGGGTAAGTTGAACTAGCGTACACAGCAGAGGTCCTCTATCCCTGTTGTTTGGGCTTTGTGTCACTTCATCTTTGTGTCACTTCAGCTTTGTGCCATTGGGTCTGGTCAGAAATGGTTACAGTATTGGTTGGCAGGAGATAAGATTTTAGGACTTGCCTGTGAGTGTTCATTTGGACTAAAGGGATTATGGATCCAAGTTTTGTTCATATGTTCCCACTTTGTCTGGGATCTCTCTATGGTTATGGTTTGGGGCTTGTACTTTCGTGCCATCAGTGGTTGTTCTGTTTCGACTCCTGAAGAGGAGGTCACTGGGCTGAATTTTAGCAGTTTGGTCCATGTACAGCTATGATCCAATGACTAAGAAGAAATTGGTTTCTACTGTAAAATTGCTTGGCTTGTGTATACTTTAGCCTACAGAGAAAAATGATCCCTAAATCGTTCCCTAAATTACTACACCATCATACAGATGGAATTGTTTTGCTAATGGTCAGGGAAGTGGGACAAAATCCCTAGTGTCCAGGCATTTATGTCTTTACACAGTGAGGAATGGGCAAAGAAAGGGAACAATCTAATGATGCAAAGAAGGCAATTGGCTTCAAAACCCATCCCTGATAGTAAGACACTTCAGATTTACTGAATTGGGAGAATTCCAACCCCTCATATAGGGAGGATCCTCAGAAAATGGCAGATCTTATCACCTCCATTCTTGCCACTCACCATCAGACCTGGACAGACTTTATGTCCAGGCTCTCCTAACATCTTGCTAATGGCAGATGAAAGACAGATAATTATAGATAAGACTAACAAAAAGGCATATCACCTCCATCAAGAAAATCCCAGTGGGACCCCCAATCCATCCAGGGCTATTCTCTTGACAGACCCCATTAGGGACCTAAATGGCAGGGACCTAGCCTTCCTAGAACATTATAAGAGGTGTATATTGGAAGGGCTTAAGAAAGTGTTGCCTAAACAAAAAAGGCTGAATATGATACAGGCCTATTGAAAAGCACACTGATGCTGACCCACAGGCACCAGAAAGTGTCTGGATAGCAAGCATGACTTTTTTTTTCAGTGATTAACCTGGGGCTTTGTGGTCCTGCACAAATAACGCCCCATTTTTATTACAAAAGCTTTTATTACAAAATCATAAGCGTGTAATTCTTTAACATAACAATATCACACTTAAGCACACGATATGACATTTTAAGTGAAATGTTCAAATTAAAACTATAAATTATTACACCCATATTATTACTCCACCAACCACATTCAAGCAGGCCTTACTTCTGCCAGCCCCTGTGGGTTTATACCTCTATGAGCATGACTTTTATTGGGCAAAATGTCCTGCGTATCAGAAGGAAGTTCTGTTTAGATGGGTGCTGAGAATAAATTCCTCCCAACTGGTGGACACAGCCTTTAAAGTTTACCATGCCTGGGAAACAAGAACATTAAAGCAGACCACCGTTTTCTCAGAAACTGTGCATGAAAACCAGGAGAGCTGGGACTCATAAAGAAAAGCAAAAGATCCTCTGGGTGCCAATCAATGTGCCTAATGCAAGAGGAAGGCCATTGGAGAAAAGAAAATGAGAAATCAAAGAAAAAAAGGATAAAAACCCTCGCTGAGAAATGTTAGAAAGGAATGATGAATCTGATGACAAATGAGGAGGCCTGGGGCTCCCGTAGATACCTCCTGACCTATTACTATTTCCCCACAGGAGCCCCAAGTACAATTGACAGTGGGGAACAAGCTAATTGAGTTCCTCATAGATACAGGAGCTACATACTCATTGCTAAACATAAAAGTAACTAAGAAAAGTTCAGCTGTGGTGTCAGTTACTGGAATGACTGGACAATCATAAAACAGGCATTCCTTCAACCTCTAGAATGCCAACTTGGGGATCAAAAACTTACACATAGTTTTCTCTACATGCCAGACTGCCCTATTCTATTGTTGGGCTGAGATTTAGTTTGTAAACTGCAACCACAAACGACTTTTTCTCCTGAGAAGCAACAAACATGTTTAGGAGTCCCGCCAGAACACGCTCTGCAGCTCCAGGTGCTTCTCACTTGCCAAGAACCCAGAAATGAACTCTTCCCAACTGTGATCTACTAGCAAATCAAGCGAGCTGTTCGGGCTGATGCAACCCCAAGCAGGGTGGTTAACTTCAAACGTGTAAAAATTAACCTAAAAGAAGGGGTGTGGATCCCACAGAAAAAGAAATACCCCCTTAAAAAGGATGCTTTAAAGGGAATTCAACCAGTATTGTGGAAATTCTTAAAATCAGGATTAATTTGACCGTGCCAGTCTCCTGATAACACCCCCATTTTGCTAGACAAAAAGGCTCACTCTGATAAGTATTGATTTGTATATGACCTTAGGGCCATAAATGATGTCCAGGATATTCATCCCACTGTGCCCAACCCTTATACTTTGTTGACCCCAATCAATGGAGAAGACTGAGGAAATGAACCACACAATTTAGGAGACTCTGGTGAAAATATTCCAGGGACCACATTTGAAATGAGACAAGGCATTCTCTATTGCCTTGCTCTGGATTAGGGTAGCATCCCAAATTAAGCCCTTTTGAGTTTATGGGACATCTTTTCAAGTTTCTGTTTTAGGGTCACCCCCTTTAGATTTAGAACATGAATAAAAAATCAAACAATATGTATAATATTTAGGCAAACATTAACAACTTTGCACAAATTTGCTCATTGCAGGTCTATCTACACGTCTGATGAACCCTTATACCCATTCCAGCCAGGAGACTGAATCTTACTAACGAGCTGGAAGACTCAAGGTTCTGAACAGCAATTAGCCAATCAATGGACTGTTCCCTGTGACATCCTGTTGGCAGCATGGTCTTTCCTAAAGCTCATGGGAATCAAGCCTTGAATTCACTACACACAGATAAAGCAGGCACCACCTGAAGAGGACTCAGGTCTTGCTGCTGCTGTTGGTGCTGCAAGGGAAAGCTGGACCTGCACCCCTGAGATTTAAAATTCCTCTTTCAGAAAGGGATAGTGCCTCCCAAAACTAAGTGACAGTGTTACTTTTTATATTATAATTTTTTTTACAATTGCTATACTTTATGGCCATGCTTGAACTGATAATATCTTTGTTCACATTTCCCAGACAGTGGTTCCCTCAGCAAACTTATCCCACTGTTTGGTGTGCCACCCAAAGTCCTGCTGAAGATTAGATCATGGGGATCCTTTAGTCTTTCCCTTTTCTTATTTCTCTACAGTTTCCCCTGAACTACTAGGCATACCCATCACTAAATACTTAATTGCTTATCTGCACAATAGGGCTCACTTTGGACACCCATCTGCAATACCACCTCTTCAAACATGAAGCAGTCTACCAGTTCCACTTGTTCAGCAGTGCCATCCTCTAGACACCACGTATGTGGTCTTCCAAAGACAGCAATCCTTCTCCCTCGCATAAAGGCTTCCCTCAATTTATGACCCCCTTCTTCCTTTAGTAGATAGCGAGAATATCTGGACTCGAGGATAGATAAGATTACAGCCCTTGACAGCAGGAAGAAACTACAGAAGATAACACCTCCATCCATTTACCCTGTAAGATTACAAGGGTCCAGAGTTTTGAAAGGGAGAATTGTTACCATAGGCAGGGTGCATGTGGGCCCAGCTGGACACTTTGGAGGGTCAGGCTGCAAAGGCTTGTGCAGAAGATGCAGGCATGCAGGTATACAGGGGTGCCCCATGGACTCAAACTGGTTCCCTGTATGTGTGGGTACTGTATCAAGTGACAGGAAGTGAGCGGAGGACTACAGCATCTCCAGACTTCCTGACAATAGGCACTGTAGCCCCTTCTCCTCCCCACTGACCTTGATACTGTAGACAGTTAGGGAGCACCAGGGAGTCTCCACTACTGGCTAAGATGGCACAGGGGAAAGTTGTTACACTGAGTGTGCCAAAAGCTAGAAAGATGAATAGATAGGGCCCCAAATGTACCAAAAACTAGCAAGATAACTGGATAGAAAAAAAGCCCTCCCCTCCCTACTCCTATAAGAACTGCAAGCTGAGCAGGAAGGGGAGATGGTTTTGAGATAGGAGTCCCCCATTCTCCCAGGTCATTGCACCTGAATAAACCTCTTTGTTTTTGCACCACTAACTGTCTCATAAATTTGGCTTTCATTGCGACAGGCAGCTAAACCAGTGTTTTAGTTACACACCTACCCCTCTTCACACTTCTTTAGGTAATACAGAAAACAGGAATTCTGTGTCAGTATTTCTTTTTTTTTCCTAACTACACAGTCCATAGAGTAGAAATTTGGCCTTAACTGTTTGAAAACAAACCCAGATCTCCCAAATTATAGTAACAGACAGAACTAATTTATAATCATCAATTAATGCCACATTTAAACCAGACAGAATACTACAACATAAGTTTCAGTTTCAAATTTAAATTTATAGTCATGCATTTCAGAGATGGAAGAAAAACATAATTCAAAAGTCTGCTGTCTTGGTGCCTCACCATCACTCTTCAATATTTGAATTAAATACTGTGGGTCCTCTCATCCTATGTACTCTGGGAAGTTCATATCCTCCCCAAGATTTTAATGATCCCTGGGCGTTTATGTTCTTGGGATCTGATTTGCTGCTTCCACTGAGATCTCTACCACCCACCCCCTGCCTTGTTTCCTTCTCTCTGTACCATCACCTAGTACTGCACATGGTCCTTGTTTTTTACTGTCCAAAGTCACACTACCAAAACAGCCTACACTATGCGTAAGTCAGGTGCAATGGAGGAGGTCAGTGTTAACATCATAGAGAAAACATGAAGATCCTCCAGGCAATCCCACTAGTGAGATTTTGATTAGCCACCCTTTCAAATTCAGGTGCCAGTCTCCTCTATATTACTGCCTTCTCTCCTCAAAGACTCGTTCTCCATCTATCCTAAACCCCACATACTGTTTGACTGTCACAACAACTCCAAATTTCTCTGAGGAGACAGATCCAGGTCTTTCTATATTTTCAGATTATAACAAAGGGTAAGAGAGAATAAAGATCTTCACCTTTCATACTGAAAGAGGTCCATCAAGATTCTAGCCCAAAGAGGAGATCCTTGAGCTCCAGACATTCTGCCTCCTCTTAATTCACAAGATAACCAATCAGAATAACTTTTTTTCTTCTCACTACACAAATAAAACTTTTCTCCACTATCTTTTTATCATAAGGTATGATTAGTAAGCCATAAGACTGAATCCACAAGTAGGATATACACATATTTATCTCAGTACTTATAGTCTTTGTGTTAAAGGAACATCAAACACGACCAGATCCTGACTTATAACTGGTACCATTCCTTCCTGACCCTTTGCTGTCTCCAGGACTGGGTTGGTCCTGAGCCTGAGGCAGGACCTGGAGTTAAAAAATAGCAAACTGTCGCTCTGTTCAGTGCAGGAGCAGTGGGTAAATGGACCATGCCTGAACGTAGCATAGTGTGGCCAGCAGGTGAAATTAATGGGAACTATTATGTTAAGAGGTAGCTTAACTGTATTCTAACTTCAAATTTTTGCATGGAAACATTTTCAATGAAGCTTCTTCAGAACAAAGACTTACTGCCTAGGACTATCTCAGCCCACAGGATTATACATCCGGCACTTCTGTCTGCGTGTCACTCACCAAATACTGTTCCCCACCTAATGTTTCACACACACAAACCTCTTCCTCCCAACTTGACTGTAAGCTTCCAGCAGGTAGGACTTACAGTTCTCTCTGGAGGTCCACTTGGAACTCTGCACAGTCCCTTTACATTACATGCATTGCCAAACTGTAATTAAGAACCTATGGGTTTTTTTAATGATTTTTAAAAGATTTTATTTATCTATTTTTTAGAGAGGAGAAGGGAGGGAAGAAGAGGGAGAGAAACATCAATGCATGGTTGACCCTCACACGCCCTCTACTGGGGACCTGACCTGCAACCCAGGCATGTGCCCTCGACTGGGAATCAAACCGGAGACCCTTTGATTCGATTGCAGGTCAGCACTCAATCCACTGAGCCACACCAGCCAGGGCAAGAACCTATGTTTTTTATATTAGGGGAATGAGAGCTTTGACTCAGGCTAGCACATCTGATGGTACTTCACACTCCATAAGTCAGAAGACTCAGCTTAGCTGCCTCTCTCCTTTGGACCATGGGGAGATTATTCTTGGGTCAGTTTGCTCATACTATAGATGTTACTAAAATTTTTATTTATTTTGGCCAGCATATTCTTGGAATCATGCTGGAAGAACACTGCCCAAGAATTTAAAACACTGCTAGAATCATGTTCTTCCCTATCTAGAAACACATTTGCTATGTTATAATCTACTTTGAGACTATTCATTAAGTGGATACAGGATTCATTTTTTAAAAATGTTAAAGGATGCTATCTTTTAGATCCAACGATTAGTTTTCTTGAAGAAAAACAGAGAAAGATGTGTTTCTTTCCTTCGTTAGTTTTAAAGCCTGTAGCTACACACTACACTTCAATATTTACATTGATTTTTATGTTTCATATTGCAGCAGCTTGGTGACTCCAGAAATTATCCTTCAAGGAATCTAGAGATACATTGCTAAAATCACAGGTGGGGGCAAATTTTATTCTTTTGACTTAAATGTGAACTGTATAACCAGACAATTTTTTTCTATAATTTGGATCCTAAGGACACATATTTGAGGATATGACTCACCCTGAATAAAGTCACCTTAAATTATCTAGATATTTTGAAATAGACTCCCACTAAAGTGATAGGCATGTCACTTTTATGAAAGAAAACATTATCCCAGGATGACAGTGCTTCAAGTCAGAATCTCTTCCATCCCAGAGGGATGGAACCAGCATCCTTCTAAAGAACAATAACAATGTAACATAATATGATGCAACGTGTGTGAATGAAGTACAAGTTAATTACATCAGCAAGGTGCCTTCTGTGCACACGTATGTTCAAATGTTCTGCCAATCAATATTCAGATAAAGGCTCTCTATTAATCTGAAGAATAGTTTTTCTCAGTGTTTTTTCCCCATAGCAGAATGGCTGGCAGCTCAATTCCTGTTTTTTTTTGGCATGTCGCCTACTCTGGACATGAAAAACACATTTTACAAAGCAACTTGATAGATTCCATCATAAAAGCATGTATTATTTTCTTGTGCCTCATGTTCCGAACTCTGCAGTATTCCAACTCCCTACAGGGCTTTCTAAAGGTCCTACACAGCTACAGCCTGCCTTCAAGGCTGCCAAAGCCTCAATATGCATCTTATCATCTGCCTCATGTGTGTGGCCTCCATTTGAAAGGAGACAGTCTTCCAGGAAGCTTGCAATAATCACCACTCATATGTATTGTCAAAGACCATCATCTTAATGTCTTTTGGGGCACTATTTTATTTGGAATGTAGGAGAAATAAATTAGAGCTGCCCAGTGGGCATTTGGCCTGGGGTAGGCTCCTGGAGGGCCAGTGCTACCCACTCAGTAGGAGGTGTGAAGACAAGCCCTGGTCTGCTCAGAGTCAAAATCAGACAGTGTAGTCCTTGATCCAATTATCCCTATACACCCTTAATTTCCATATTTTCAAAACAAGGGTTTCCAGTAGGTGATGCTACATTGACTCCCCATCAGGCTGACCTCAGTAGACTCTGGTGTCTCTTTTGCCCTCTTGTAATTCAAAGCACTATAAAGCCAGAACTACAACCAATGACCTAAACCCCTGCTACTCACAGTGTGGTCCACAGACAGCAGCCAATGCATCACCTGGAAACTTGTTTAGAAGGCAGAATCTTAGGCTTCACCCTGACCTCAAAATCAGAATCTGTATCTTCACAACCCACCCTGGGGATTAGTGTAAATTAAAGGCAGGAAGTACTGTTACACGGGGCTGGCTGTATGCCCAATGAGAGCTTTGTGCTTCAATGCAGAATCTGATTCAACAACCAAAGTCAGTCCTGAGCAAACTATTCTTTTGAATATGGCATAAACTAGCTGTGAGAACTCAGGTGAGTTATGTTAACCTCTTCAGAAGAAGATTTAAAAAATAATAATAGTACTTGACTCAGTGAGGATTAAATTTAGTAATAAAAATAAAGAGTGTTTAGCTCAATGCTTGACACATGGAAGATGCCCAGCACAATTTAGCTATTATTTTAGCTATTATTATTAATTTAGCTATTATTTGTTTGTGTCTTTGCAGATGTATTTTCAAACATGGGGTGGGTAAGGACATCCTGTTTCAGACATCTGCTACCAGGTTACTGCAGGAAAGCACAGGCAAGCTGTCCAGGGCAGCCCATCAGGCAATGAAGTAAAAAGGCCAGGTGTGGAAGTTGTACCTATGGGCAGAAAGGAAGAGATATTCACTAGGAAGCTGTGAGATTGGATACCAGCTTATTTTGTCACATGAGCTAGGAGAGGGTAAAGGAAAGCTGATTATGGACATCAAACCAAAATGAAAGAAGGCAAACTACAGGAAACTGGCACTCGCAGAGAAGAGACAGGCTGTGTAGCAGAAATGTTGAGAGCTAGATGCTTTGGTTCCAGGCCTGACTCTCTGCCTCAGTAAAAGGCCACAGGTGCTATCCTGGACTTAGTCAGGTGCTGTGAGGTTCTGCCCTGTTCACTGAACCACAAGTCTGAAGCAGGCAGGGCTGCTCATATATTCTATCTCTTCCCTTTGTGCTGTTGTGAGTCTGTCTCTCCTTCTCCCTCCATCTGAGACCTCTCTTCTGCTGCTTTCCTCGTGGATATGCATGCAGCCAAGTCACAGCAGATCCTCTAGGAAGAACATGGTGTCTGGAATCAGGTCAGAAGTCAGAAGGACCACTGGGAGAGAGACTGTAGGCTGGGGAGAAGCTCATATTTGATCAACCTGGAAGTAGATCTTCAGATGGGGTTGGGAAAAGTGGGAAGAAGAATGGGGCCTTCTTGAGGCAGCAGGCTCCCTCAGCATGGTCCAGTTTGGTGAGCAGCCCCCAAAGGTAAGCTTGCAGAAGGCCACATGAACCTATGCATCAGCCTGGAGGCCTGGCTGCATATAAAAGGCACAACATATGCCTTATTCAAGGACAACTTCGTATGCCAAATGACAACCCTGTCAGCAATATTAAGACATCTATGCACTGCTTTCTAAAGCTAATCTGTACAGGTTGTCATGAAGTGTCTGTAGAAATGAGACTTTTTGAGCACCATGAAATTCATTTATTTGGCTTCTCTGCCTCAGAGCTTTCTCCATCACTATCAAACTTAATGGTGTCTAACTAAGGGAATCTGCATCAGGTCATGAGGGCCACTGTTTTTCTTGATCTTCTGAAGAGTTCAACCCCACTCATCAAAGATCTGCCTCTCTTTGCCAAGGGGTACTGCAAATGACAAAGATGCTTTTCATTATGCAACACAACATAACAGTGACATGCATTATAAACACCCATCCAAATTATCCTTTACATTCATCAGATAAATGGTAATATTAAAAACAGACAGACTATGAGAACTCTTAGGGAAAAAAGGTAGAGAGGAAGGGGAGGGGAGAGAACCTTGGACCAGGACTCAGAAATCCTAGTCCCAACCATGTCTGCCATTTATTAGTCTTACATTCCTGTCCCTAAATAAGTCTCTTACCCTCACTGAGTCTCTGTTAACTCAGATGCAAATGGAAAAAACACCTGCAAGCATGTGGTAGACAAAATACATGGAAAGTGCTTTGTATATTATATATCATTGTAGAGTATATATATTTTTTGCTCTGACTAGAATGAAATAACACGAAAAGAGAGAGGGTAAAGTAGAAATGGTAGTCAATGCTCAAGACAATTGAGAAAATTGTGTCCATTGTTTTAAAAGTATGGCACAATCACAAGTGATCTGAGGATACAAAAAATGTGTGAATTTTTTGCTTCCATACTTTGGCTTTATTGTTGCAGCTAACTTCACTTCCCCTCTCATAGACATCTCTTCTATTTTCATACATATAAACCTGTTCAGAGTACATGATATGTTTTCCAATATTATGAAAATCCCTTCCACACACTTTATGATCTGCCCCAGCTTATCTGGGGATGCTTTCCCCGCCACGTGCAGACCAAGGAGTCACTACAGGCTCATTGACAAGATGGAGCCTGATAGGCTCCTACAGAAATTGTGAAGGCTCCAGAGGCACTGCTCATCTAAATTGAGAAGGGAAATGAACACGCACGGAGAACATATTTCATACATTTCCAATGGGAGTGTTTGCTTATAATAGAACCATAAAAAAATCCCACAGGAAATCAGCCCCCCCCCAATAAAATAATATTCCCAAATTGAAATAGAATCCATGAGATTTTAAGCATGTTTAATACTTTTAAAATGGTCTGAAATGAGAAAAGCTGCTCAAAATTTATAGGTACAGAGAAAACACATATATACATAGGAGGGGACAAATTACCCATTAGAGAAACAGTGTTATAGGAAGAAGAGAGAGATGAAGTGTAGCAGCCATTGACTAATATGAGACCCTTTAGTAAATATCATTGTTGTGATAATCTTGGCCTCAATGTCTTTGTATTCCCTGGTTGGGCCACACTAATATGGGCATTCCAGGTGGTGGCCAATGCCTAGGAAGAGAAGTTCCTGAGGCAGGCCTCCAGGTGAGTCAGATAGAAGGGTGCTCCTGGCAGGATGGTGCAGAGATTATAGGTCAGGACTGAGAATGTCCAAGGAGGGATAGTGGCAACACAATGAACTTGCTTGTGGGCACATGGGATATATCACTAGAAGGTACTTAAAATATTGTATTTGAGTACCAAACACAGTTGAATGAAGTCACATTAACAAAAATTTCCAGGGATCTGTCCCTCCTGCTAATAATAGGACCTCCTATCTCTCCAAAGTCTCTCTCTACTTAAAGATTTCTGCCCTGGCTGGTGTAGCTCAGTGGGTTGAGTGTGGGCTGAGAACCAAAGTGTCTCCAGTTCAATTCCTAGTCAGGGCACATTCCTCGGTTGCAGGCAAGGTCCCCAGTGGGGGCCACGTGAGAGGCAAACACACATTGATGTTTCTGTCCCTCTCTTTCTCTCTTCTTTCCCCTTTCTCTAAAAATAAATAAATAAAACCTTTAAAAAAAAGATTTCTGACAAGTCCTGGTGGCCACTTGGGCTCTGCAACACTGTCATCAGTGCTTCAAACCCTTCCTAGAGCACAACCTCCTAAAGGCTCAGGGTACAGAGAGGGAGGATAGCAGTTTCTCCTTTTTGTTACATTTCTTTAGAGTGGTCACAGCAGCATTTTACATAGCTTGGAAAAAGAGGTCTTCAGTTTCTCATTTACAGGACATTATTCTCCCTGGGACCCAGACCCAGTTAAGCTGTTATTGTGGTATCCACCCTGGGCTTAGATGTCCAGCTCTGCACAAATGGCACAGGTGCCTTGGCTGGGCCTAGCTCAACATGCCTAGTACCCTTTTCTGAGGTGGCCTGCAAACCTGAAGTGGTCCCTACTCAAGTTCCTCTTCCAGAAGCTCCTTATGCCAAATGAGACAGGCCATCCCACAGATTTCAAACCCTCCCAGAAATAACACAAACTGGAGATGGGGTCCCTGTCACCTGAAACATGCCTATTCACTTTTTTTTTCCAGGATAATGCATTTTATTTACTAGTATGTTGTTTTAAGCTATCTTTTTATTTTATTTTTTTAATATATTTTATTGATTATGCTATTACAGTTGTCCCATCTAACCCCCCTCACCTCCGCCCTGCACCCCACTTCCCCCCTCCACTCCACCTCTTTAGTTCATGTCCATGGGTCATATATATGAGTTCTTTGGCTTCTACATTTCCTATACTATTCTTAACCTCCCCCTGTCTATCTTCTACCTACTATTTATGCTTCTTATTTCCTGTACCTTTTCCCCCTCTCTCTCCACCCACTCTCCTGATGATAACCCTTCATGTGATCTCCATTTCTCTGATTCTGTTCCTCTTCCAGTTGTTTGCTTAGTTTGTTTTTGTTTTTGTTTTAGGTTCAGTTGTTAATAACTGTGAGTTTGTTATCATTTTACTGTTCCTATTTTTGATCTTCTTTTTCTTAGATAAGTCCCTTTAACATTTCATATAATAAGGGCTTGGTGGTGATGAATTCCTTGAACTTGACCTTATCTGGGAAGCACTTTATCTGCCCTTCCATT
>VMDR010028392.1:0-13172 GCA_007922815.1 Macrotus californicus
AAAAGGACTAGCCCCCAATGCTGGTGAGAATATAAAATGGTACAGCCACCCTGGAAAATATTTTGGCAATTTCTTATAAAACTAAACCTTATGATACAGCAATTATATGCTTGGTTATTTATTCCAAAGAAATGAAAATTTATGTTCACACAAAAATAAAGGCCCAGAGAATTTTTATTCATGTTACCAGACAGGGACGGGCCCCAAGTAAGCCTGCCTAAGGCAAGCAGGCAGGGTGTGGGTTCTTGACTTCATGTAGGAAAGATTTCACAACACAAGTCCAGGTGATTTTGAGAGTATGTTTATTTTAAAGCTGGGGGAAGTGAAACAAAGGAAGGACTTAGAGCAGGAGAAGCAACAGGAGGGAGCCTAGGCGGGGCTCTGCTTTGGTTCCCTTGAAGCTTATAGGAAAGAAGTGAGCCACGGTGGGGCTGCTATTAGCTCACCTGCAAGTCAGAGAAAAGGGGGCCTTGGAGACAGGCTCAGGGGGCAAGCCTGGGGTGAGCTGCTGCTGTCCGCTGCCTCCCTGGCTGCAAGTCTTGTGGGGACCCTTAAAGTTGAGGAAGTAAAAAAGTCATGCCTGAGAAGGGGCCTGGGTGAACTCTAGGGAGAGCTCACACCTACCTGGTCTTTGTCTTGAGGGGTTTTATGTCTCTTCTGAGGGTGAGAATTTTAGGGGAGGGTTTCAGGAGAATATTCATTAGCTTTCCAGGTGCATTTTTAATATGCTAATGCATCAAAATGAGTGTATCGGGAACTTTGGGAATATTCTTTGATCTGCTTTACTGTTTTACTTTTATCTTGGGTCTGTCTGGCTCTAATGGGGTTTTTGTTATTTGTTCCTTTGACTTTATCTGTCCTTGGAGTTAGCTGGCACAGATGGCATTAATTGGGTCTCTGTTCTTTATTTCACTGACCAGAGTGATTTAAGCTATGTGTTCTCTATTTAGGGAGGAGAGGTATAAACCATTTGCTCTCAAGTGTCCTTGGTCAGGGAAAAGAAGGCCTCGTGATTCACCAGATGACTGTAAGTTGTTCAGATTGTTTGGCCTTGTTTAATTTTCTTGTCTCGGTTCCCCTATTCCACTTGCCCAGGACTTTTCCCAGCTTCTAAGTATCCTGTTACAGTGATAGCTAAAAACTGGAAAAAGCCCAGAGATCCTTTGATAAGTGAATAGTTAAACTGTGATGCACACATTCCACAGAGTGAAAAAAGCCAATCCCGAAAGGCTACATACTCTGTGATTCTATCTATAAAACATTTTTGAAATAACAAAGCTTTAGAAAATGAAGCACAGGTTAGTGGTTGAGCCTGGATCAGAGAAGGGGAGGGGTGGGTGAGGCTTTAAAGTGCTAACACAGGGATCCTTGTGGAGATGGAACTGTTTTGTATCTTGACTGGTTGTGGACACATGAACTTACATGTGGTAAAACTGTGCACAACAAAATACACAGTACAAGTGAAACTGGGAAATCTGAATTAGCGCAGCAGATTGCAGCCGTGTCCTATCCTGGGTGAGGTGCTGTACTACAGTTTTGTAAGATGTTATCATGGAGAAAACCTGGGTAAAGGACACATGGAATGTGTATTATTTTCTTCCAACTGCATGTGAACCCACAATTAGAATCTAAGTAAAACTTTCAATGAAAAAGAAAACTAATGTTGAAGCATTTGAATACATTAGCCGACTCCTGCCTGTAGAGCTATAGGACTCGTACTGCTTCTAGAGGGTGGGGTGTCCTTTCCACCTCCCCAGCAGACACTGTCCCCCAAACATCTTTACCTTGTTCTTCCCGCAGGTGCAAACAGGAGGACAAGGACTGAATTACCTCAATGAACCGTTTCGATAGCCATAAAATCTGATCGTAATCTAGGTCTCAGTCAGAGGCTGAAGGCCTGGCTGCAGATCAGGATCATCTGTGGTGCTTTAATAACCTACCAGTGCTAGCACCTCATCCCAGAATGATTAAATCCGAGTCTCAGGGTCAGATTAAGGCTTAGCTTCATGTTGGTGTTGAAGCTCTCCAGGTATGGTAATGTGCAGCCAGAATGGAGACCCACTAGCCAGAGTGGTTCGGCGATGATGGCTTTCAAAACACCAGCCCAAGTACCGTTTTCTCACTACCGCAGCCTGCACTTCTAGGGTCAGAAGGATATGTTCTCAAGGGCTCACTTCCCCTCACAGTCAAAGCCGATGCCAAGTGCAGGACCTTGAGAAGAAGGCGTGCTCAGGGGCCGGCCTGGAGGGTGAGTTCTGGAATCCACACAGGCATGCTTAGTATTCTCCAGGCTGTGTACTTGGCTGAGTTTCTGTACACATGGCTGAAGCTCTGCTGGTGTTCTCTGATGGCTGCTTTTGAGGCTGCTAAGAGGCCGAGGAGCTCGTGGGCAGAGCCCCTGATGAACGGGGAGGGTGGAGAGGAAAAATCCTTGGGGTGACAAAGCCTGCTTAGGCCTACTTAGCCCCCAACTGAGAGCCTGAGGCCATGCCAGCAAAAACTCTAGAACCCCCTTAAGTCTCTAGGAGGTATCAGGGAGGTAGATGGGGCCTGGGGCCTCCAGAGTAGAAAAGAGGGCGGGGTTTGGTGTCCGCTGTAGCACATCTCAGGGTACTCATACTCACAAACACCCCAGAGATGAGGCGAAGGACACCTCCCTCAACAGCTCCTCTGTACACTCTCATCCAGGACTCATTAGTATTTGGAAGGCAAACAGAGCTGTGAAACACTCTGCCTGATTATATCATAAGCACCACAAGAATTTCTCAAATAACCCAAGCAAATTCCTCAGATTCTGCTAAAAGCCAAACAGAGGAATAACAGCATTCTGACTATTCATGCTTCCCTTCCACTCTTATTTATGAATTCCAGGCATTTTCTTGATTGTTTTAGAGGTGAGCAAAGTTAGCTTCCTTCAAAATCCAGCTGTGTCCCATTATCTACAGTTATCAATATTAAGATTCTATTCCTAGTTTGCTGATAAGGATTCTTTAAGACAGTTTCCCAAAAGCAACATGCTACTTGACCCCGTATTTGCTGTTTTTACATAATCCCAAGTGCAATTATTAAAATAGATATGGTTCATCCACATGTTGATGTTTTATTTTGTCCTCTTACAAAGTTAACCTGTGTGCTTTATCTGGAGAAGGGAAGAAAATAAATTCTTTTCTCTCATCTGCTTTCTGTCACTCCTGCTTTGCAATCACTCTTGCAAAGTGACATAAGAAATTGTTGTTAAAGGAAATAAAAGATTGAAAAGGCATAGCAGCTGGTCCTCCCCACTTGCTACGGTCCTGCCTGGGCCGAAGCTGAGTGCATGTTGTGGGAACTCGGCAGCGCTAGCACTGCTGGCTCTGACCTTCACGGACTCGATTCTGAACTTTATCTTCCTTCTCTCTAGTTTTGACTTGTATACAAGTAATGACACGGACTGTTTTTCCCATAAAGCAGCTCCAAATCTATGTCAAAATCAATTGAGGCTATAGCAGATTCCTGCTTTCTTTATTTCTCTCTTTAGCTCAGATCTTAAAATAAAAATTAAAGGAAATCTAAACTTCCAGACCACGTCTAAAATTCTGAAATTATTATTTACTGTCTTTTGGTTTTGCATGGTCATTAAACCTTTTTTTTTTTTAGTTCATGGCTTTCTTTGAAATTAAGAATTGTTGGCCTAGGCTGTGGGAAAATGCACATGTTTACAAACATACAACAGTTTGCTCTATAATTTTGGGGAGTCCAGAGACCACCAAGTCGCCCAAGCCAACCCAGAGATGGTTCTGGTTGATTAGAATAAAAATTTAGGTAATCAAGAGGAGGAACTATTCGCATAAATATATCAATAGTTCCCTAAATATCTAGACATGACAAGGGAAAATATTTCTGGAGGATCTGAAACAAAAAGAGTATTCTTAGCAGACCCGAGACTAAAAACTTCCTGAAAGATGAAAGGCAGAAGGTGCCACAGCCCCAAATCTATGCAAAACAGCACTGCTATGAAAGGTCCAGGGGCCACTGAGATGCCCCAAGCCCAGAGGTGGCAGATGGTGGAGCAGGAAGACCCCCACACAGCTGACATGGTGATGGCCTAGGAAGAGTAGGAGGAG
This sequence comes from Macrotus californicus, assembly GCA_007922815.1. Taxonomy (NCBI): domain Eukaryota; kingdom Metazoa; phylum Chordata; class Mammalia; order Chiroptera; family Phyllostomidae; genus Macrotus; species Macrotus californicus. The sequence goes on from VMDR010028392.1 coordinate 4,104, forward strand.
AAACCAGGCTGACCAGCTCCTTCAGCTCATTCTTCCCCTCGTTGTAGTCACATGACCACACCTAGCTGCAGGGGTCTTTATTCTGAAACATGTGTTTATTCTCAGCCACTGCAGCATTATCTGGTGTACAATGATTCGTTTTGTTCCCTAGCACTTTGTGTTGTTCCCTAGCATTTCACACCATTTTTTCCTGTTAGTTAGATACATGGCCATTGGGGGAAATTTGGAAAGTGCTTAATGCTGCCGAGAGGCAGTGAAAGCACTACCCACAATCCTATCACCAAAAGGTACGTTTGCGTATATTTTGGTGTGTTTTCTTCTAGAACTTTTTCTCTACACTTTATTTTTTTTTTTTAAATCTAGCTCAAATGAAATTGTAAATGCAATTTTGTGCCTCATTTTTTCATTTATTACTAATTGTGTCATCTAATTGGGGAGGGTTTTCACCTGAAAGAAGTGTCCATGGTGACTGAGGGGAAGACAGTCCCCCTGTCCTCAGAGTCTAGAGGAGAGAAATGGAGGTTGAAGAACTGTGGGTCTGGACACGTAGGATGGTGGCTGCTTGTTCTCACTGCAATCCAGACGAATTGGTGGGGGCTGTGCCCTGAGGAACTGGCTGTGAGCATAAATAATTCAAAGAAGGAGCAGGGCTAAGACCATTCTTCTAAGTGAACACTAAGTTCCTAGAGTCAAAAGTTTGTAGGCTGAGACGGAAGTACCAGTCTGTTTAAAAGGCAGTGGTAAAATGCTTACAAAAGCATATTTGAGAGTCTTGATCTTTCAAATTTTTTAAATTGATCTCATGGATCAATATTCTCAAACTTTTTTGACTTTATTTAACCCTGTTCAGTTAAGATAGCTAATTATCCCACCTAAGTCAACCTCTCACTGGGAAAAGAATTTGTGGATTACAAAGAATTAGGAGAGGACCAAAATTATGATTAACATAGTCTTATTAAAGTAATTGAAAAAAATCTGAAATGATCAAGAGAAGTAAAATCTATCAGTAACTATACAAATATATGATTAATATAACCTTAGATATTAATTGAAATCCGTGGCTCATTCAAGCTGACGCTGATGCACAGTAAAATGTGTCTCATCTAAAAGCTGTGACAATCCCAACTCTGTGCACAAAACTTTGCAACTAAAAACACACAACCTGTTACTTTAAATTGCCAGATAATGTGCCCAATGGATATCCTCATCCTACGGCCAGTTCCCACATCCACACCTGGCCCCCACCCACATCTCTAATTCATGCCCACACTTCCTCCTTCCCAGATTCCACTTCTGTTTCTAAGCTGCATCCCAGACTTGAGCCCCAAGTTAACAACTTGATAACTTTTAAGAGGTGAAATAAGAATCTCGTCTTTTCAGCGTTATGAACCAGGACTGGATGCAAAATATCACACTCCCATGAGTACAGCTGCTTGCTGTTCCCAGTTCTGCATTACTTAATGTAAAATCAACTGTACAGAAATCTACCATGGTAGATGTAGACTCTGGCCCAGTAATTCAGATAATGTGATAAGAGACCCAAATATTAGAAGCATGAAAAGATCTACCTTGAAATATTAAATATGTGGCACAGGAAAGAAAGCTAAGGCAAATGTAAGAACTGATACCTTGGCCACAAAATAAGTACCACTGGAAGCAGGGTGGTTTTATGTGTCCTGGTCTGAACAGCTTGTAGGCCTGTTTTTGTATATCTATGGGCATTAATTCGGTAGATACAATATAGTGCCAAATAAATACTTTATGACTCAAAGCAAATGCCTCACAGTGCTGATAATGTTTACTGTTGTACATTAATATGTCAGTTCATGTCCTCAGAGAAGCAGTTCAAGAGATTTATTGAGGGAAATGCTTAGGAGGGCTAAAAGCAGGAGGAAGTTGGAGTACACAGGGAGAGACTGCAGATGGCAGTGCAGGCCTGACACCTGTGAAAGGAGAGCGGGAAGGAGGCTGAGGTAGAAGAGACCCAAACTAAATTACAACTCTAAGAAAGTCAGTCAACCCTAGAGCGGAAGTTACCTGTTAGATGAGTCCTACATCGGGCAGAAATGGACCATCTCTAGTACCCCCACCATGCTCTGTCACTGGCTGGGTGCAGCCTGGGGAGAGCGTGGCGCCAGCTTGGACAGTTCACTCCACTCATTGCAGCAGGTTCTCTTGAAGGGAGTTCTGAGCATGCAACCTCATGACTGCCCCAGTTCATCCCTTTGCTCCATATATTTGAGGAACTATGGGTCTCTCTTCCAGGGGTAAAATCTTGATGCTCAGCTCAAAGTTGTCAGCCTTCTGCACCACTAGAACAAGAGAGGTATTCCTAGATGTGTAATGTGATGCCTTCAGAATCCAAAATGGCTCACCAAGCATTATGTGTCCACCTCTGAAGTAGGAAATGCAATATTAAAAATTTGTCTCTTAGTTTGGAGAGGATGTCTTGGCAAAGCCCTGACAGCCGCACCTCTAAAAAACATACTCCGGCAGTGGGTTTCTGAGTCTCCTAGGGCTTGTCTTCCACTCTATGAAGTGCATTTGTCCTACCAAGGCCCCTGGCATATTAGTCGCCTCTTGTTCAACCTGCCCGTTCAGCATGATGTTATTGAGGTAACGGATCAGTGTGATGTTCTGCAGGCTGTCCTGAAAGTCCAGATCACTGTAGACTATATCACAACAGAAGGCAGAATGGTTAGCAGCCTGGGAGCATCAACGTAAATAAATATCCTTGACAGTTAAGGGAGTCTTGTGTCAGGCAGAAATGGCCTGGTTCTAGCACCTTTCCCACCCCTACCCAGTCCATTCATTGGTTGGGGCGTGGCCTCAGCTGGCTGCCGTAGAGAATTCTGAAAGCTTAGAGGCTGGAGCCTATCAGTTCACACCGGTTCTTGCACCAGCTGGAGAGGCCCAGCTTCATAGTAGCCGCAATATGTTTACTAGGGGTGATGTTTATTCTTTTCTAGTGCTTTTCTGTATTTTCCAAATTTTCTAGAGTGTTCATCTATTATCTCTAAAATCAGGAAAACACAAACACAAGTACACGTTCCAAAAGTACTTTATGTCCAGTTTTTTAGAACCATGCCATTTCACAGTGAATTGTCAATTGTAACGATTTTTTTAAAAGCCTCTGGCCAGTAAGTCTTATAAAATGATTTAATACCATTTTAATTTTGTTTACAATTTTTAACAGATTTTATTTATTTATTTTGAAAGAGAGAGGAAAGGAGGGAAAAAGACAGGGTGAGAAACTCAGTGTGAGAGAAAAACATCAATTGTTTGTCCCACACAGAGGCCCAGCCCTGGAAGCCATCGGGCAGACTTCCACTTTGAGGGACAACGCCCAGCCCACCCAGCCACACTGGTCACATCTTGTTTACAATTTTAAATGCTATGACTTTGGAGAGATTTTCAGTGGTTTGTCTTTTTCTCTTACTGTTGAAATAATATATGTTCATTTTAGAAAATAATATATGTTCATTTTAGCAAATCTACATAACAGTAAAGAAGTGATGAGAAATATCCCAAATCTTAACATCCTTGGACAAATATTGTTAGTGTCCTGGTGTACTTCCTATTAGGCTTTTCTCTTAAGCTGACATCAAAGTATGCCATTTTTGCATAATATTTTCCTCTATGACCTATTTCATCTAATGGGTAATTTTACCCTTAAAAGAAGTGTCACTCACTTAGAGAAAAGAAATGAGTATGGGCCTGGGAGTTATAGGGAGAGTTTCACCTTCACCTCAGAGGTGCAGAGAGACATGGTGGTCAAAGGGTAGCTGCACTGCACAAAGCAGGACATGTCAGGACCTAAGCCAGTGCAGCCATTGAGACAGTAGGGCTGTGTTCAGGGAAATGACTGGGAGCAAGTGAAATGGTAAAATGCTGACTTGCTACAGAAGAAAGCAGAGTCAAGACCCATAGGGAGTGAAATCTTTAACATTTGTGCCATGCTCACTGCGGTGGGCGGAGTGCATGATATTTATTTATATATTTATTTATTATGACTATTTTTATACATAAATGCATTTACTTTTTGTTTTTAAGTTATATTTTATTGTTTATTCTATTACACTTGTCCTGATTTCTCCCCTTTGCCTCCCTCCACCCAGCACCCCCTACTCCCTCATGCAACCCTCAACCATTGTTCATGTCTATAGGTAATGTGTACAAGTTCTTTGGCTTCTCCATTTCCTATACTGCACTTTACATCCCCGTGGCTATTCTGTAACTACCTACTTGTACTTCCTAATCCCCTCACCTCTTCACTCATTCTCCCCCACTGCCCTTCCATCTGTCAGCCATCAAAATGCTCTCCATATCCATGATTCTGTCTCTGTTCATCTTCTTTGCTTACTTCATATTTTAGATTCAATTGTTGATAGGTTGTACTTATTGCCATTTTATTGTTCATAATTTTGATCTTCTTTTTCTTAAATAAGCCCCTTTAACATTTCATATAATATTGGTATGGTGATGATGAACTCCTTTAGTTTTTTCTTGTCTGGGCAACTCCTTATCTGCCCTTTGATTCTAAATGATATCTTTGCTGTGTAAAGCAATCTTGGCTTTAGGTCCCTGCTTTCCATGACTTTGAATATTTCTTGCCAATTCCTTTTAGTCTGTAAAGTTTCTTTTAAGAAATTCACTGACAGTCTTATGGGAACTCCCCTGTATGTAACTAACTGCTTTCCTCTTGCTGTTTTTAAGATTCTCTCTTTATTTTTAACCTTTGGCATTTTAATTGTGATGTGTTTTTGAATAGGCCTCTTTGCATCCATCTTGTTTGACAATCTCTGTACTTCTAGGACTTGCATGTCTATTTCCTTCCCCAGATTATGGAAGTTTTCTTTCATTATTTTTTCAAATAGATTTCCAATTTCCTACTCTTTCTCTTCTCCTCCTGGTGCCCTATAATGTGAATGTTGGACTGCTAGAAATTGTCCCAGAGGCTGCTCATACTATCCTCATTTTTTTGGATTTTTTTTTCTTGTTGTTGCTCTGATTGGTTGTTTTTTGCTTCTTTATGTCCCAAATCATTGATTTGATTCTCATCTTCATCCACTCTACTATTGTTTCCCTGTAAATTTTTCTTTATTTCAGTTAGTATATCCTTCATTACTGACTGGATCTTTTTTATGCTGTTGATGTCCTCACTAAGTTTCTTGAGCATCCTTATAACCAGTGTTTTGAACTCTGCATCTGATAGATTGCTTATCTCTTTTCATTTAGTTCTTCTGTTCTTTCATTTGAGCCATGTTTTTTTATCTTCTCATTTTGACAGCCTCCCTATATTTGTTTCTATGTATTTTAGGTAGAGCTGCTATGACTTCATGTCTTGGTAGTGTGGCCTAATGTAGTAGTTGTCCTATAGGGTCCAGTGGCACAGCCTCCCCATCACCTAAGCTGGGTATTTGAGGTGCACCCTCTATGTGGGCTGAGTACACTCTCCTCTTGTAGTTGAGCCTTACTCGCTGTTGGCAGATCAATGGGAAGGATTTACCCAGGCCAGTCAGCTTCAAGGACCAGCTGTGACTACTGACCACAAACCTCTGCCCTCTGTGGAGGATCAGCTGTGCAATGGCAGGGTGGTGGTGCTCTGACATGGTCTGTAGCTGCCCACTGCGTGCATAGGCTCTGGGGTTTCCAGAGGTTTGGTCTCCGGTGAGGGCACATACAAGAGGCTATTGATTGAAGTTTCTCTCCCTCTTTTTCTCCCTCTCTTCCCCTCCCTCTAAAAATAAATAAATAAAATATTAAACAGTAATAATAATATTATTATTGAATCGAGTGATAGGAATATTCTTTTCACTCCCTGCTTTTGTATGTTTCACAATTTTCATAATAAAATTTTCCAAAAAAACCTATTTATAATAACTTTAGTAATTTCATAACATTAATTTGTAGGTTTCATGAACTCTTTATTTGTCCATCATGTTCACCAATTTGTCTCCAGTGCCTAGAACAACCCTGCTCCATTAAATTATTTAATTTCCTTATATGCAGATACCCCTTTAAATAGATTCCAACTTCTCAGCGTATGAATAATTTCATGGTTGATCCATATTCCAACCTAACTGAGAGTGGAAAGTGGAATATTTCTACTGCAGTTATCATTTCTTCATAGAAAGCCCTGGTGTAGCAGTGCCAGTGAAAAAGCAGTCAGAAATGGGAGGGCGGAGGTGGGGAAGTTGGGGCGAAATACGGAGAATAATACCGTGTTTTTCCAGGTATAATGCTCACCCATGTTTTTGTGAGCATTATACGTGACATTATTATGCCCATTATACCCTGGCATGTAATAGTTGTACCCATGTATAAGGTGCATCCTTATTTTTCCTTCAAAAATTTAGGCAAAAAACTGTATTTTGCTTTATAAACAGCAAAATACAGTATGTACACCAGAAATAAACTTCAGAAACACTGGGCTCTTGTCTTTCATCAAACTTATCCTACTTTCATTTTGTACGAAGAGTGTCACCAAAATATTTTGTGTACATACACACCCTTAATTTTTATACAATATTTCATGTCTTTTGAAGGGATTTTGTTCCCCAGCCAGAGTTCTTTGGAATATTTGTGATTTCCATGGATTAAGACTCAAGTGTAATATTAGATTAGCAGGAAGTTTTAATTATTATACTTTCTAGAGAAAGAAAACAACACTTAAACATTCTTTGTGATGTTCCTTTGCTAACGAAGCACTCTCCTAGTGCAAATAATAGCAATGGTTCTCACTTGCTGACTACTTATTAGTGTGAAAAGCACTTTACAAAAAGCACCTTATTTAATCTTTACAGCAACCCTATAAGAAAAATGTTGACCCCTTTAAAGATGAGGAAACTGAGACTCAAAAATGTTCATCACTTACCTAAGGCCACACAACTGGAAAATGGGAGTCTTAAACATCCACTGTCAACGACTTAGGGAGGGATATTCCCTCCATAGAAACCCAATCTGGATACTTCAAGCCCAAAACAAATTTCCCTTAAGTTATTTGTAAAGTCAAAGAGAAAGGATGAGATTTCTGTGTGTATTGTCAAGACTAATTAACTTTATATCTTACTCTGGAGATTTTAATACAATGGAGCAAAGACATCTTTTCAAGAAATGGTGCTAGAACAGCTGGACATCCATATGCCAGATAAAAATGAATCTAGGCACAGACCTTATACTCTTCAAAAATTAACTTAAAATGGGTCATAAACCTAAATGTTAAAACAGAAAACAATAAAACTCCTAGAAGGAAGTGTCTTGGGAATGGCAATGACTTTTTAGCTCCAGCATCAAAGACATGACCTTTAAAAGACCTAATAAGCTAAAATTGTATTAAAATTAAAAACTTATGTTCCATAAAAAACAATGTCAAGAGAACAAGAAGATAAGCCACAGATTGGGAGCAAATATTTATAAAAGACACATCTTATAAAGGACTGTTATCCAAAATATACAAGAACTCCAAAAACTCAACAATAAGAAAACAACTCAATTAAAAAATGGGCCAGTAACCTCAACAGACATCACACCAAAAAAGATATACAGATGGCAATAGAGCATATAAAAAGATTCTTCATTTAACATATCATTAGGGAAATTCAAATTAAAACCATAGTGAGATACCACTGAATACTTCTTAGAGTGGCCAAAATCCAGAACACCGACAATGCCAAATGCTGACAAGGATGTGTAGCAACAGGAACTCTCATACCTTGCTGATATAAATGCAAAAGAGTAAAGCCACTTTGTAAAACAGTTTGGCAGTTTCCTACAAAACTAATTATTCTCTTACTGCACAATCCTGCAAAAAAAAAAATGCTCCTTGGTGGTTACCCAAAGGAGCCAAAAACATGTTCATGCAGGAGCCTGCACATGGGTGTTTATAGGAGCTTTATTAATAATTGTCCAACTTGGAAGCAATCAAGACATATCCTTTAGTAGCTGAGTGGAAATATAAATGTTGGTATATCCATAAAATGGAATATTTATTCATCACTAAAAAATCAGCTTGAAAAACTCATTCCATGAAAAGATATGGAAGAATCTTAAATGCATATTACTAAGTGAAAGAAGCCAATCTGAAAAGGCTACACACTGATTCCAACTGCACGACGTTTCAGAGAAGGTAAAACTATGGAGACAGTGAAAAGGTCAGTGGTTGTCAAGGGCGTGGGGGCCAGGAAAAGATGAGTAAATGGAGCACAGAGAATTTTGGAGGCAGTGAAAATATGCTGCATGACACCATACTGATGGATATACGTCATCACACATTTGTCCAAACCCATAGTGTCCAACTCCAAGATTGAACTTGAATGTAAACTATAGACATTGGTGCTAATGAATGATATGTCAGTATAGATTCATCAATTGTAGCAAATGTACCACTACAGTGAGGGAATGTTGATAATGAGGGTATGCACGTGTGAGGGTAGGTGATGTATGGGAGATCTCTGTACTTTCTTCTTAACTTTGCTGTGAGCCTGTAACTGCTCTTAAAAAAAGTCTTTTTAAAAAGCACTTGTAAAGTGCTTTTATTATATTCATAAAACTATGAATATAATTGTATTGTTGAGAGTATAGCTTATGGAAATACAATATATTTGACAATAATAGCACAAAGGGCACAGGGAGAGTAAGCTGTATTGGAGTAAGAAAATAATACCCGATGAATATTCCACCCAACAGCAGCAAAATACATATTCTCCTCAAGTGACCATGGAATGTTCCTCAGTCTAAATCATGCTAAGCTATAAGACAGGCTTCAATAAATTTTAAAGCATTTAAATCATACAAAGTATATTCTTTAATCATAGATCTAAATTTTATCTCAGTGGAGTGAAATTAGAAATCAATAACAAAAAATTGGGAAAATTCACAAATATATAGAAATTAGGTAACATAGACCTAAATAGTCAAGGGATTAAAGAAGTCATAAGGAAAACTTAAAAATACTTTGAAATGAACAAAAATGTAGTCACAACATTCAAAAACTTATGGGGTGCTGCTAAAGTAGTAGTTAGAATTTATAGGAGTCCTATTTTAAATTACACAGTTACACTTCTATGT
>VMDR010028393.1:0-13147 GCA_007922815.1 Macrotus californicus
AAATGTTTCACATGTGCATATGGATTACAGCATCGTTTTGCCAAAAACATGGGAAGTGGCTCTTCATAAAACCTAAGAATAATTAAGATAGCTATATTGGTTAGGGAGAAAAAGCAGACTTTTTATCATCTTCAATTTTCATAATTTACTAACTATCCTTTGACTTTATATTTACCATGACATTAAACAGCTGATTGTAATTTTACTAATGTCTAACAGTCTCTTCTTAGTCAAAGGCAAATGTAGACAGAGCAATTATTCTGACCTAATTTTCATTAACGACCATTTCAAAATCTATCCTTTGGGGATTCTAAGATATATCTTAGAACAACATGTTCCTAAGCTTAACTTACATTTGCAAAAATTCCTTTTGAGGACTGTATTCATGTAAAAACATAAACTAAAAATATTAAACTAAAAAGTGTTTAGGAAAAATTTTGCCTGTGACTGAACAAAAGGAATCTTTAAGAGTTATGGTTTTGCAACACAAGTTACCAAGACCAAGGAGGAGAATAAAAACTAAACTTCAGAACTTGATGATCTTCTTAGATGCTCAACTTAGTGCACATTTTAAAGAAACCAATTTTATTGTACACATAAATGCCACCACGCAAAGTGTCTTTTCTTACCACCTTTCTCCTATTTGGCTTTTGAAGTAAAATGTTGGTTTTAATTTCTTCTATTCTACTTATTCATGGAACACACTAGGGTCTAAATGAAAGCTAAAATGAGTTTTTCAGAATGAAAAGACATGAATTATTAGCGTTACATATGCCCTATAAACATTTCTAAAATTTGGCCTGTGTTATTGGACCGAGTTAAAAAAAATAAAAAAGGACAGCAACCAATTTCGACCACGCTTTTATCAGCCAAGTGCTTAAGGTGGTGTTATATAGGTATAACAAAGATATAAGGTGGTGTTATATAGGTATAACAAAGATATAATCGACAGATCCAAGTAGCTGCACACCAGTTTCACGTTGATATACACATGTATACACTTGTACCTGTATCTACAAATATTAAATTCAAAGGTGTAAAAAAAATCTTGTATAAACTTTAAGAAAAGCAATTTGCCACCTTGTATCTGTCAATACATCAATTTTGACCACACTTTTTTCTTGCTGTTTCTAAGAAGACAACTGAGTCAGGTGCAATGGAAAAGATTTTTTAACAGTACAGTCTACTGAACTATTTAATATGTGTATTATCCCATCATTTCCCATTTTGTAATTCCTTATTGATAGAAGTTTGTGCCTATTATGTAGAAAATAGGTTATCATACATATATTTATAATATTGATAGCATTTTTGTTATGAACATTAGTGCTATATCTCAGAACATTACTATAGAATACAAAGACTACTTACTATCAGGTATACTTAAGACACAATTGTGTATACATGTGGATTTATTATACTCACATGTAGACACATTCTCACAAAAGCTAGAAATGTTGTGGCACTTAACACATAGCTCACTTTAATAACCAAATAGAATAGCTCTTGTATCAGGTCAAGGATAAAAGGTATGAAAGGTCAAAACCTCCGCATTTGTCTCTAAGGTTTTGTTTCAGAATGATGTTTCAAGAAAGACCAAATCAACTTGAACATTGGTTCCAGGCTGGATCTGATCATTCCAGTCCATTGATTCAACTGTAAAGAACTATTTAAACATGAAGTTTATTATGATTTGAAGCAAAATCAGGAGAAAAATGATGAAGTAGTCTTTTTGCTGCAGAAAATAATCCGTTGCAGGTGCGCTTGAAACTAAATGATTTCGAAGAGCCATAATATTTCTACAAAAATAAGCAACAATAAATTTTTAACTTATTTGTCAAAAATGTTAGTACAGAACTTATCATTTGATCTATGGCCCACAGCACTTAATTATAGTAACAAGAGTAACTAGCTCAATCAGTTACTACTACTTGGACAGGGAGCTGATTATGCTGTATGGAGCTATTATTAGGTCTTGTCTAACTCTATACTCCACATTGTACCAAATACATTACTTTGCGGTGTGCATCAAACATAATTATTCAAGTTCGATGATTTGAAATATATCACCTTCTTTATTATTACAGTAATTTTAAAACAAAAATTTTGCTTCTTGGTTGTTCCACTAAGATTTTTTTTATCTTAAAGGAAGCAGAGGTGGAATTGGAGAAAAATTGTAAATTACCCAGGAAAAGATAATATAACAGATTTCATGACATTGTGAACTTAAACAATGTTCCACAGGCATTTCATACCTGAATACAAATAAAATGTCAATTTAATCATGTGGTGAATTTAAATTATCCTCATGGTACTCTAAATGCTTTTGGCTATAAAGGACACATGGACAAAGCCAAAGGGGGGTAGGATCAAGGGTGGGAAGTGGGGATGGGTAGGGTGGAGTGGTGGGGGGAAAATGGAGACAACTGCACTAGAACAATAAAAAAATTTAAATAAATAAATAAATAAATAAATAAGAGTATACATAATTAAAAAAAGTGGAGACCTTTTCTTTTTCTGACTTCTACTAAAGTCTTTCCAGTACAGAAAAAGAAAAGGAGGCAAAACAATTATAAGTAGGCTCAATTTACAAATATAATTAGAAAACTTGAACACTTTATATGAGTGCTAATGATACCAAGATGCAGAAGATAGACTTCCTGCTCTAGAGGAGCTAATGGTCCAATGGGAGAGGGAGATAAACAGACACATACAAAAATAACTCTGTAGTGCAGGAAGGGCTCAAAAGGAACATGTATAGAGAGCTTGGCAAGCTGATGGAGGGATTAATAACCCTACAGGGCAAGGTGAGTGACTGGACATGCTACAAAAAGGGCGGCACTTGAGTTATATTCTGAAGGATGAACAAGGATTTATTTTTTGATGGGCAGGGAAGGAGGAAGGGCCATCTCAAAAGTATATTCAGTGTGGGTAAAAATCCAAAGATGTGAGAGCAGAGTAAATTCTGAAGGTGTGAGGAGTTTCATAAGACTAGAGCAGGCGATATGTGTAAGGGAATAATATCAAGAGATGAGACAGTACGAAAAGGGAAAACATCTTTAAAAAAACCTTCCAGAACATCTAGCACTAAGTACTGAATACATAAAAGCAGGCTGACGAGTATTAAGGGATTTAATGATGATAACAACAAAAAAAACCTCGTAGTCAGACAACAGTATGGTCATTACCAGAGGGAAATGAGGGGTAGAGGAGGCAGGAGAGGGTACATTCAACAACCAAAATAGAAAAGCACATGTCAATAATTCTTACCTAAATTTTCATGTGAAAAAAAATGAAATTTCTGATTAAATGAAAAAAAAGGTACATGGTCTTTAAATCCTATAGTTCTCAGACCACTGAGAACTAGAAAACACATTTTTTATGAATCTGTGTGTGAAGGAAGATTAATTCCAGATAGAGACATGACTTGGGGTGGTGAACACACAATACAATATACAAATGGATGTATTATAGAATTGTACACCTCAAACCTATATAATTTTATTATCCAACATAACGTCAATAAATTCAATAAAAATAACCAAACAAATAAATAAATAAATAAATAAAATGGGTTACTATGGGTTTTATAAAAGTTATTTGTAAAGTACTTGGAACAGTGCCTTGCACACTGTAAGCAACTCTATAAATGTCTATTATTATGGAAAAAAATGTAACATCTGATATAGCAATGAGAGGCAATCAATCGGATGCTAGTAGTCCATTGCTAGCCTTAGGAATGGAGCAGGGTAAGCATGTGTTTCCCCTCCAAGGAACCTTCGCAGGTATTAATGAACTTCAGTTGCTGGACCACGGGGAGGGTGTGTGGGGAAAGGTCTGGGACTGTCAGTGGAGCACTTGAAGGTCTCAGAGTAGTGGCTCTTTACCCGCTGTTATGAAAATATTTCAGCATTTCAACAACTGGTGCATCACAATTAAATATTAGCCATGAACAAAGGGGACTGCAGAAGACTTTGTTGATGAACGTTCTCAGAAAACACCCCACTTCCACATCCAGCCCAGCTACAACATGTTCCTGGTATGCTACAGTAGTAAGATGAAGAGATTCCAATTTCACCCTCACAGCTGAGAACCTCCCTCACCCACGCCCCCATTTTAGTGCTGAAAGAACTTCATACATTTGTCATCAAGTGACAGAAGCCAAGGGTCTATTTTAGCGTAGTGGTATCACAAATGTAAAGTTTGCATGTGATTTCCTACATAACAGGATCCTTAACTACTCCTCTGGACTCAAAGGAATAGTCACTGTCAGTATATATTACCTTTTAATTTCTTCCTGTGTTTGTTTTATAGATTCGATGGAATTTTGAATGTCTCCCAATTCTATTCCTTTCTTTCTTCTTGTACTTGGTTTTACTGATTGAGCTAAAAGAATATTTAGAAAAATGTGGTGAAAACAGTGACTATATTTAATTATAAACAATCTACATTTCAGTAATAATACTCATGTAATTCTCATGTAATAAAAATTTTCCCAGATATCATTTTTATGATTTAAAGATTAACATAATACTATGAATACTCTGCACTTTTGAAGTCTCAATCATATCCTTCCAAAACTAGAACACTACAGATATATTTAAAGTAACCATGCATTAGTTAAATTTTGGATGGCATCACTTTTATTTTTTAACTAGTTCAAACAGACAAAAATAGTTCATTAAAATACATATATTAATTTGGGAAAGATAGTACCCTCTTCTGTCTCTTGCCCATTTGCATACATATGGGGAAGTCAGCTTTTTGAGCCACATTTTTATATTCATTGTTAATGTTATTTTTATTCCCCTAGTTACCTAGACTTTAGGATGTCCAACCTGTGGGCCACAGGCCGCATGTGAGGAATTTTTTGCTTATCTGTGGTGGCGGATATCACGAAAATTATGCACAGACCTTTTTTTTTGCATAATTTTGCATCAGTTCTCATTTGTGTTTGTGTATTTAATGTGTGGCCCAAGACAATTCTTCTTCTTGCAGTGTGGCCCAGAGATGCCAAAAGGTTGGTCATCCCTGCACCTTTTCAATTGCTTTTGACATCTCTTCTACAAATTTTTATTGTCATCCCTCAAACTGTACTGGGTTTTTTCCCCAATTCCTCTTGCAGATCTACTCCATCCTTTCTGTTTTTGTTCGGATATCAACCCCTCTCCAGGTCTCAATTTTCTCATTTGTAAAATAGGGCTAATAACATACAAACTTCATATGGTTGTAATGAGGTGTGTTCAGCTTCCAGTTTGGCACACATTAAATACTCAATAATGTCAGGTAATATAGTGGAGGGATAAGAGAAGAGTGAAGAGCCAAAATACCTGCCTATATTACATATACATTGCCTTATGGGATATGTGGCCTTAGGCAGGTCAACCTGTGTCTTAGTTTCCTTCTTACCAAAATGGGAATAACAGTGTAACCAACATTACCTTCTAGCACATGGGTGCCACGTAACTGCTGCTTTTAAACCTTTATTCAGTTTATTCCTCTTTACTCCGGTAGCTTATCCTCTCTACCTGCATTTCTCAAGCCCAGATCATTGTACTGTAATTCATTATAAATTTATCAGAGCCCCTCTAAGAACACTCCCTCAAATTTAATTCAGCTACCTTTCCTTTCAACTCTTAGCTACTTTTCTTCTACTGATTTCCTGGCATTTATCATTTACTCACCTCTAGCATTATCTCTGTAAAAATGAGCTCTCCAGTTTAGTGTGAGCTTAGAGACTATGCCTTTAAAGAAGAACTTTTTCTCCAAGTGTCTCAGATTCTACCTTAAGCCTTTCTTGATTATATCTCAATGTAGTTCAACACAGTTTACACATTACCTGACTTCAATAAGAATGGCACGCTAGTTAATTTGGTCCCTAATTTTGATAAGGTTACATTTTAACTTGTCTGTGATTTCTAAATACTACAATAATTTATTCTGAGAATGAAAAACTTTTTTGAAGCAGGGAACTAAGCTCAAAGCTCAAAACACATTTCATGCATTGAATCTACAAAGCTGTCAACAGTTTTTCAGAAGCTAACGAAGTATAGGACCCACACTATAGCGTGCTTCTTGACTTGCACGTTGCCCCTTTTTTCATACCCCGTGCCTTACCTGTGGCCTGGTTTTGCAACTGATCTATGATCTAAAATAGGGATTTTTTTTGTACACTATTCCTGTCCCCGCCAAAACTTTTACATATCTTTTTAAGTCAATATAAAAAAATAATTTTCATCTATCAAACATAACATAGTAACATCCTTAAAAAAATTAGACTCCTTTAGTCAATAATCTGCAATAATATTTTTACCTTCACTTCCAGATGAGTCCTGGATATCAGGTTCTGGGGATGAATAGCCTTTTGCCACTTTCTTCTGTTGTCTGGTTGGCTTATGTTTCATTTTGGGGACACTAACCTGAAAAAAAATCATGCTATTATGTGAACTTGGCCTTTATAATTAAAGACCAATGTACAACTGTCAAAACTATCTGTTCAAAGGCACAGTACATAGACAGAAAAACAAGATGAAATAGTCTTTCTACTGAATGATGTTGGGTTTCCAGTAAAATTATCCACTTTCAATAATATCTGGACAATGTAGAAAGCACCTTATAATAAATGACAGTGTTATTTTGCAGAGCATGATTTCAACTTACTAAAAGCACCCGAGTACTTGGACAAAAGCATATCAAACCATCAACTAGGACTGAAGTTTCCTTAGAATAATAAACTTTTATTTTATTTTATTAATAAGCTTGCAATTTTGGCAATAAATCTTGAATTTAAAAACCCAAATGCAAGAAAACTAGAATCAAAAGGGCAAGATAAGTTACATGCTTATTAGAAAAACAGGAAACCAGTGGTCATATGCCTTTAACTCTGTTCTTACCTACTTACTGTTCTTCATAGGAATGACCTCTAATTACCTATTCCTTGAAATAATTTTGTAAAATATCATTCATGTGCTTAAAATCAAAATACAATTTTTATATAAAATGTTATTATAGAAAATAAATAATTAGGCAGGTTATGTATTCAGCCTACACTGTGCCGTCCTCCTTCGTGTGATGGAGACTTACAATTCTGTGATATTTAGAATCCAAATCCACATTCTTAACGTAGGTTCATACTGAAGACTGATGACTGGTGAGAAGCTATTTCAGATGGCAAGAGGGGTCAGCAATCTAACTTGTGATACAGAGATTTATTGTGATTGTATACTCGACTTTTATGAGGAAATACAGATGCCCTGTCTGTCTCTATCATATTAGCGTTGTTAAAGAAATAAAATTTAAGTATTTTTTTAATTTCTAAATTGTGACATGTGTGTATATGTATATACAGATATGTCTTGCCACTTCATAATGTTTAAGTGCACAATTCAGTAGTACTAAGTACATTCACAATTTCTCCTTCCCTCAGTCCACAGTAAGCTCCAATCTTTCTACGAATTTGCCTATTTTATATTTTATACCATATGCAGAATCATACAATATTTGTCCTTTAGTGGTTTTCTTATTTCACTTAGCATCATATTTTCAAAGTTGATCCATGTTGTACCATGTAGCAGAACTTCACTCTTTTCACGGCTGAGTCATAGTCTACTGTGACTATATTCCACATTTTGTTTAGCCACCTGTTTATCATGCCTGAACAATTTCTGTTTTTTGGCAATTGCGAATAACGCTGCAATGAACATGGGTATACAAGTATCTGAGTTTCTGTTTTCAATTTTTTCTTTTTGTAGTGGGACTGGAGTCATATGTCAAATCTATATTCAGCTTTTGAGGAACCACCAAATTATTTTTCACAGGGGTGGCAGCATTTTATATTCCTGCCAGCAGTATAGAAGGGTTAACATTTCTCCACATCCTTACCAACACTTATTTTTCATTTTAAAATTATTACCATTTTAGTGGTGTGAAATAGTACCTGACCCCATTGTGGTTTTGATTTGCATTTCCCTCAGGACAAATAACGAGCATCATTTTATGTGCCGTTGGCCCTCTGTGTTATCTTCTTTGAAGAAATGTCTATTCAAATCTTTTGCTTATTTTTAAATTGTGTTATCTTTTGTCATTAAGTAGTTCTTTATATATTCTGGATATTAAACCCTTATCAGATAAATGATTTGCAAATATTCTCTCTCATTCTGTAGGTTGTCTTTCACTTTGATAATGTCCTTTGAGGCACAAAAGTATTGAGTTTTGATGAAGTCCCATTTATCTATTTTTTGTTATTCTCTGTGTTTTTAGTAACATATGTAAGAATCCACTGCCAAATACAAGATCATGAGGATTTGCCCTGTTTTCTTCTAAGAGGTTTATGGTTTTAGCTCCTATTTTAGGTTGTAGATCCATTTGGAGTTAATTTTTGTGTATGGCACGGGTCCAGCTTCATCCTTTTGCATGTGGTAATCCAAATGTCGCAACACCATTTGTGGAAGAGACTACACATCTCCCATTAAGCAGACCTGGCAAGTACGTCAGAAATCAACTGATCATAGATATGGATTTACATTGACACTCTCAGATCCATTCCATTGGTCTACATGTCTATGTGTAGGTCAGAAACACACTGTTTTGATCACTGAAGGTTCGCAGGACATTTTGAAACTGGAAAGTGTGAGTCCCCCGACTTTGTTCTCCTTCTTCAAGGTGGTTTTGGCTATGAGGGCCCCTTGTTAATTCCACGTGAATGTGAGGACTGGCTTTTCCATTTTGGCAAAAATAAAGCTGCTGTAATTTTTATATAGAGAGCATTGATTCTGCAGATTTCTTTGGGTAGTACTGACATCTTAGCAATATAAAGTTTTCCTACCTAAGAACACAGAGTGTCTTTCCATTTATGTGGGTCTTCTTTATTTTCCTCAGCAATATTTGATGATTTTCAGGGTACAAGTCTTTTGCCTCCTTGGCTAAATTTATTACTACGTATTTTATTCTTTTAGATGATGCTATAAATTAAACTGCTTTCTTAATTTCCTTTTGGAATTGTCCATTGCAGGTTACAGAAAAACAACTGATTTTTATATTCATCTTAACACCCTGCAACTTTGCTAAATTTGTTCATCTGTTCTAATAGCTTTCTTATGTGGACACTTAGGGATTTTCTATATAGAGAATCATATCGTCTGTGAATAAGGCACTTTTACTTCTTTATTTCCAATCTGGATGCCTTTTATTTCTTTTTCTTGTCTAATTTCTATGGCCAGAACTTGCAGTACAGAGTAGCAGTGGTTAAAGTGGGCATGCCTATTCCATTTCTGATCTTAGGGAGAAAGTTTTCAGTCCTTCACTGTCAAATATACTGATATATATATATATATATATATTGTAGGGTGTTGCATTTTTTAAAAAATATATTTTCTTGATTATGCTATTACAGTTGTCCCATTTTCCCCATTTATTCCCCTCTGCCCTGCACACCCCTTCCCACCCACATTCCCTGCCTTTAGTTCATGTCCTTTGGCTTCTACATTTCCTATACTATTATTAACCTCTCCCTGTCTATCTTCTACCTACCATTTATGCTTCTTATTCCCTGTACCTTTCCCCCTCTCTCCCCCTCCCACTCTCCTGCTGAAAATCCTCTATGATCTCCATTTCTGTGATTCTGTTCCTGTTCTAGTTGCTTGCTTAGCTTGTTTTTGTTTTTGGTTTGGTTGTTAATAACTGTGAGTTTGTTGTCATTTTATTATTCATAGTTTTTATCTTCTTTTTCTTAGATAAGTCCCTTTAACATTTCATATAATAAGGGCTTGGTGATGATGAACTCCTTGAACTTGACCTTATCTGGGAAGCACTTTATCTGCCCTTCCGTTCTAAATGAAAGCTTTGCTGGATAGAGTAATCTTGGATGTAAGTCTTTGCCTTTCATGACTTGGAATACTTCTTTCCAGCCCCTTCTTGCCTGCAGGGTTTCTTTTGAGAAATCAGCTGACAGTCTTATGGGCACTCCTTGGTAGTTAACTGTCTCCTTTCCTCTTGCTGCTTTTAACCTTTTCAGTATGGGTGCTGGATATATCCGGCGCCCATCTGATGACCTGTGTGGACGAGCGCCGGATATATCCGGCATCCATCTGTATATAATTTTTATAAATTTTACTTATATAATTGATAGAATTTTATATAACTATCTCTTAATATTAAAGTTACAAACAACACTTAGAAAAAAGCATTGTTTTATTAAGCACAGATCTTATATAAGGTTAGGAAAGTCTTCACACAAAGGAGGACTGACCATGTGCTATGTGCGCGTTTTTGGCGCGGCACCTTGTACAGCGGGAGTGTCACGGCGGAAAGAGCGCTCGTACCGAAAGGGTAAGGTTCTCTCCTTATCTTTAATCTTGGGTAATGTAATTATGATGTGTCTTGGTGTGTTCCTCCTTGGATATAATTTCTTTGGGACTCTCTGAGCTTCCTGGACTTCCTGGAAGTCTATTTCGTTTGCCAGATTGGGGAAGTTCTCCTTCATTATTTGTTCAAATAAGTTTTCAATTTCTTTCTCTTCCCCTTCTCCTTCTGGTACCTCTATGATTCAGATGTTGGAATGTTTAAAGATGTCCTGGAGGTTCCTAAGCCTCTCCTTAATTTTTTGAATTCTTGTTTCTTCATTGTGTTCTGGTTGAATGTTTCTCCCATCTAGTCCACAATGTTGATTTGAGTCCTGGTTTCCTTCCCATCACTGTTGGTTCCCTGTACATTTTCCTTTATTTCATTTAGCATAGTCTTCATTTGTTCATCTAATTTGCGATCATATTCAACCAAGTCTGTGAGCATCCTGATTACCAGTGTTTTAAACTCTGCATCTGATAGGTTGGCTGTCTCTTTGTCATCTAGTTATATTTATTCTGGAGCTTTGATCTTTTCTGTCATTTGGGCCATTTTTTTTTTGTCTTGGCACACCTGTTACGTAGTAAGGGGTAGAGCCTTAGGTGTTCACCGGGGTGGGGACACCCATGTCGCTTGTTGTGATGCTGTATGTCTGGGAGGGGTCTGAGAGGGAGTAATGCCACTTGCTCCGCTCTCTGCCGGTTTTTTCAGTCACTTCCCCCGCTACCCACAAGCAAATTGGGTCCTTCTGGTGCTGATTCCTGGGTGGGTGGGTTTGTGTACATTCTAGGACCCTGTGGATCTCTCCAGTGAACTCTCCTATGTGGCTGGGAATTTCCCCCACTGCTGCCTCAACCCCCTCAGGTGTTTTCAATCAGAGGTTTGAGGCTTTATTTTTCTGCGCTGGAACCCTGCCTTGTGTGGTCTGTCTCTCGCCTCAGTTGTTCCTCCTGGTTTATCTGCACATGAATGTGGGACTGCCCAGTCCACAATCCGCTGCCTCGCCGGGTCCACCAGCTGTTGGCTTGCCCACCCCAGTCCTCCAGCCACCGCTGCCTTGCTGCGAGTCTTCTCTGCCTGGCTGCCCATCTCTGCCCCTCCTACTGGTCTGGATGAATGTTTCTTCTTTAACTCCTTGTTTGTCGGACTTCCATACAGTTTGATTTTCTGTCAGTTCTGGTTGTTTTTTGTTTTTAAATTTGTTGTTGTCCTTCTTTTGGTTGTGCTAGGAGGTACAGTGTGTCTACCTACACCTCCATCTTGGCCGGAAGTCCTCGGATGTTGCATTTTGTTAAGTGCTTTTTCTATGGCAAGTGAAATGAGCATGTGATATATCCCCTCATTCTATAAATGTGATGTATTATACTGATTAATTTTCTGATATTAAACCATCCTTGTATTTCTCAGATAAATCCCACTTGGTCATGGTATATAATTTTTTTAATATGTTACTGGATTTGGTTTGATAGTACCTTGTGGAGGATTTTTAATATTTATATTATAAGTGATTTTGGTCATCTGTAATTTTGTTTTTTTGTGAAATCTCTATGTGGCTTTGGTATTAGGGTAATACTGGGCTCATAGAATGAGTTAAAAGATGAGTTAGTGGAAGAGATGAAGTTTCCCATCTCTTCTATTTTTTTGGAAGATTTAAGAAGGATTGGTGTGTTTGTAGAATTCGCCAGTGAAGCCATCTGGGACTGACTGGGCTTTACTTTGTTTGGAGGGTTTTTTTTCCCTAAGGTTTTATTTATTTACTTTTAGAGAAAGGGAGTGAGAAAGAGAGGGAAATGTCGATGTGTAAGAGAAACATTGATCAGTTGGCTCTTGCACACCAACTGGGGACATGGCCTGCAACCCACATGCCCCGATGTGGAACCAAACTGGCAAACTTGTGGTTTGTGGGAACGATGCCAAACCCACTGAGCTACATCAGTCAGGGCTGTTTAGAGGTTTTTTGATTACTGATTCAATTTCTTAACTTGTTATATACAGGTCTGTTGAAAATTTCTGTATCTTTTTGAGCCAGTTTATGTAATGGAAGTGTTTTTACGAATTTGTCCATTTCATCTGAGTTAATTTGTTGGCATGAAATTGTTCATATTATTCTCTTACAATCCCTTTTATTTCTATAAGGTCAGTTGTAATGGCCCCACTTTCATTTCTGATTTTAGTTACTTGTGTCTTCATTCTTTTGTTTTTCTTAGTCTAGCTAAAGGTTTGTCAATTTTGTTGACTTTTTCAAAGAAACAACTTTTAGCTTCATTCATTCTCTCTCGTTTTTCTACGCTCTAGTTTGTTTACTTCCGTTCTAAATTTCATTCCGCTAGCTTTGGGTATAGTTTTCTCTTTTTTATTTCCTCTTTTACCATTATTACATTAAGTTATTAACTTGAGTTCTTTCTTTTTTTTCGAATGTAGGCACTCATAGCTATATATTTCCCTTTGAGCACTGCCTTTGCTGCATCCTATAAGTTTTGGTGGGTTATGTTTTTGTTTTCATTTATTTTATTGCTTTCTAATTTCACTTCTGATTTCTAATGTGATTAATTAAGATGTGCTAATTTCCACATATTTGTAAATTTCTCAGTTTTCCTTTTGTTATTGATTTCTAGCTTCATTTCATGGTGGCTAAAAATATTTTGGATGTTTCAATCTTTTGAAAATGTACTGAGACATATAATATAGCTTAACATATGGTCTATATTGGAGAATGTTTCATGTGCACTTGACAAGAATGTGTATTCTGCTGTTGTTGGGTAGACTATTCTACATATGTCTGGTAGGCCTAGTTGATTTATTGTATGGG
>VMDR010028394.1:0-13173 GCA_007922815.1 Macrotus californicus
TAGAAACATAAATTTTAACAAGCATACCAAGTGCTTCCAATGCAGGCAGTAACTGAGAAACAATGACATCTAAAGGGAGAATTTCTCTTTTCCATTTGTCTATTCTATCAAGGAGATTGTTCCAGTTGCTATTGCTATGCATCAAACTACCCAAAATGAAGTAATATAAATGGCCATTTTATTATGCTCATGGATCCTGTGGTTCAGAAATTCAAACAGGGCATAGCAGGGTCAGTTTTCTCAGTTCCACGATGTCTGGGGCCTTAGCTAGTAAGATTTGAAGGCTGAAGGTGACTCTACTGCTTTGGGCAGGAATCATTTGGAGGCTTCTTTGTTTACATGCTTGATAGTTGATAAAGGCTGCTGGCTAAGATCTCAACTGGACTATTGGCTGTAATACATTTATATGGCTTCTCCATGTGTCTCTTCACATGGGGTAATTTGGGCTTCCTCACAGCATGGCAGCTGAGTTCCAAGAGTGAATGTCTCAAGGGAGCAAGGTGGGAGAGTGTGTGTTATTTTAGTAACTTAACTTGGAAGTCACACAGTGTCACTTCTGTCATACTCTACAGTATGAGGGAGTTACAAAGATCTGTCCAGGTTTGTGGACTGTCAAGTTCACATTATAAGTAAAGCATGTGGGAGGAAAGTACTGTGGTTATCTTCGGAAAATAAAGACCAATCTGTCAAAAAATAATGAGAGCAATTAGAAGCCCAATATAGTTGAAAACATAATAATAGAATACTTTTCTTGCTATAAATGAGTTAAAATCTCCACATCCAGCTTAATTACATTTCAAAGTACTATGAAAACTCACAAATCACAAAACTGAGATTGGTGAGAAACCAATCTCGAAGAAATATGAAAAATCAGAAACATTGGCACAGTGGGAAATTGCTATTTTTTGTCTACAGGAGGAAAAAGGTGGACTCTATAAATGGTAGGCCAGATAAGATTTTAAAGCATAGTAAATTAAAGGGTAGATTTAATCCAGGCCAAGGATGACATCTAAATATGTTACAAGAGTGCTACCACCTTCTTGTCTTGTCTACCCATGGCAGACATTATTGAATAATTGGTCATGGCATTCTTGACTGCTGTGTTTGACCAGGACCTAGAATCATTGTCAAAATTTTGCTTTAGGTTGCCACTAACAACAGTTTTGGGCCCATAAATGAAAATCTACTCCTTATTTAGGAAGAAAAATTGGAGTTTTCTAATCCCAATATCATTTCAATGAAAATAAATCATGTCATACAGATTGCCACTAGACATATGAAAAGATACTCAACATCACTAATCATCAGAGAAATGTGAATTAAAACCGCAATGAGGACCACCTCTCACCTGTCAGAATAGCTATCATCAATGAATCAACAAACAATAAGTGTTGGTGAGGATGTGGAGAAAAGGGAACCTTTGTGCACTATTGGTGGGAATGCAAATTGGAGCATCCATTGTGGAAAGCAGTATAAAGATTCCTCAAAAAAATTAAAAATTAAATTGCCTTATGAGTCAGTAATTTCACTTATGGGTATATATCGGAAGAAACCCCAAACAATAATTTGAAAAGATATTTGCACCCCTGTGTTCATTGCAGCATTAGTTACAATAGCCAAGACTTGGAAGCAATGCAAGTGCTCATCAAGAGATAGATAACTGGATAAAAATGATATGGTACATATATGCAATGAAATATTACTTGGCCATAAAAAGATGAAGTCCTGCCATTTGCAACAGCATGGACGGACCTAGAGGGTATTATACGAAATGAAATAAGTCAAACTGAGAAAGGCATGTGATTTCACTTGTATGTGGAATCTAAAGAACAAAACAGAAATAGTCTCATAGATGCAGAGAACAGACTGATGGCTGCCAGAGGAGATAGGAGTTGAAGGTCTGGATGGAAAAGGTGATGGGATTCAGTACAAATTGGTAGTTACCAAATGGACACAGGGTTGTAAAATACAGCATAGGAAATATAGTCAGTAATATTACAATAACTGTGCATGGTGTCAGGTTTGTACTTGAAATATTACAGGAATCATCTTGTAAATCATATAATTGTCTAACCACTATGTGGCATACCTAAGCTAATATAAAATAATATTGAATGTTAACTGTAATTAAAAAAATAAAATTAAGGTTAAAATGTGCATGTCATACTAATTTTACTTTTATTTTCTTTGTAAAAATTGGTAGACTGACAGAGCAAGATACTATAATAGACATGGTCTTCTTTGTCCTGGGTCAAGGAATTTGACACATCCTTGCTCATGGGAAAATGAGAAACCGCTGGCTGAATGCAACAGCAGCGGAGGAGACCAGTCCCTGGTCTAACCCCTGACAGAGGGCAATGACTACAACTTGGCTGGCACATTCTGGTGCATCCAACATTTTGTAAAGTCGGAGATTTGAAAGTCTTCAGTGTACACTAGTCACATTTACAGATGCTTTGAAGTTGGAGAAGAGCAGATAGGTTACATGAGGAAAATGGACTCATGGACGTGGACAACAGTGTGGTGATTGTGGGGGAAGGAAGATATATGGGGACTGAATGGTAATGGAAAAAATACAATAAAAAAGCATAAAAAACCATTAAAAAAGAATTCAACTACATCTTGATTGATTGTATTCAACAAGATGAAGTTCAACAGGATGTATAATCTCACAACAGCTTCCCCCCAAAGTTCAGAACATGTAAATTTGAGTTTATGACAATATATGTAAAGAATACATCTATATTACTATTTAGAGCAAGAACAAATCAATCGTGTGATGTGACCTCCAAAACAACCTGCTGTGATTTCAGCATTTGCAGTTCTTTCTAGAACAAGCACTACTGTAGTTCTGCTAAAATTCCCCGGTCAAATCGCGAGCAGAGCTTGTTCAGTGGGAAACATGCCAATATAAAAGGCGTATAGCTAGAGCGGATCACTATCTAGGATATGTGTTTTCTGGAGAAGAGAAAACTAAGGATATTTTGAATAAGTTCAAACCACAGTATGTACAGGACGCTGTGCCAGGAACTATACCTGTGTAACCTAAATGAACTCTTACACTACTCCTGTAAGCTAGGTACTATTCTGACCACTTCATAGGTGAGGAGACTGAATCACGGCGTGGAAGCAACGTTTCCAGAGATGCGCAGCTGTGACGTGGAGCAGCCAGGACTCCAGAAGAAGGCCGCCGCGACACCTGGGACCTGGTGCGCAGAGTTCCAACGCAGGGCGCCGCAGAGGAGCCTGTGCAGGAAGGCAGACTTCGGGCTCAGAGGCGCTGAGTCAGCAGGTCTTGGATATTTTCTTCAAAGCGCTTCAGCAGAGACTTTGCGGTGTAAACGTGTGCGCCTGTGTTTGCGTGAATCTCCACGCTGTCGTGGCCAGTTGTCTAGTCAGAAATGCACACTTCGGGGGAGGGGGCTTGGCTGGCATTTTATCACAAGGCTGCAACCCGGAGACATTCAATTATGTTCATCTCCAAATAATGCCAGACATTTTGATAATTTCTCTACTAGTGTACATTAGTACTGGGCATTTCTTGATGAGATTAGTGGTTTTCATTGTATGTGGATTTTTTAGAAGTGTTGTAAGATCCTCGCTGCCCTAGCCCACGCAGGACATAAGAATGCAGCAAACAGGCGTCCTCAGACACAGCACGCAGAGCTCGGTTCCCCAGGGGCCTGTTTCACCTGCTGGTTGGGAGGCTCCTCGGTCTTCTGACTCAGACCAGCTAGCTGAGTCCTGCTGTCAGAACGTGGCTTCCTCTGCATCCCGTGAACTGGCCACGGGAGGTTCTGTCGGGACGCCTGGAGGGGCTGCGAGCTGCAGTCCCACGGGTTTGTCGCATGTTTGCTGAGAAGTGCTGGCGTGCGCGTTCAGACTGAGGTTTGCTTTCGGGGGGGTGTGCAGAGGAAAGCCATATCCCTCACCTATGACTAACTGTTGTGGGTGCCCGATGATTACCGAAAATCTCCTGAGAATTGTGCCTAGCCAAGTTGGATTACGTCAGCACCCGAATTATTAGAAACACCTTATGCAATTGTTTTGAAACACACCGAATTAACCGGTATCTCCTTCCCTGTTGAAAGGCAGTCAGTGGATGTAGAAGTGTGTCCAGCACTTCCTTTATAATTTTGATATTTAATCAATTTTAAAAAAAGTATTTGTTCTGGCTGATATAAAGTCATGAAACTTTGAGATCCCCAGCATCTGCCTAAACCCCTCAGCCAGGTTAAGTTTTCTGTTAGTGCTTCACAATGAACCCCTGCAGAGGTCCCTCATCT
This sequence comes from Macrotus californicus, assembly GCA_007922815.1. Lineage (NCBI taxonomy): Eukaryota > Metazoa > Chordata > Mammalia > Chiroptera > Phyllostomidae > Macrotus > Macrotus californicus. Next base: position 4,287 of record VMDR010028394.1, read on the forward strand.
AGAACCCAATGACCTTTGCAAAGTCAGAGTAATTTCACAAGTAAACACAATTAAGTGAACCATATACTTAAAAAAAAAAATTCCTATCTTAAAGTGGTATCAGGGAGCTCGATATATCTGGTGGAAAATAATGGGTTTCATTAAAATGCTGTGCTTATAATTCTATTAACATTGTTTATGCCTGGAGTTATGTTCAATCTGACACTTCAGGGCTAGTCTAGAAAAAACCCATGGCCTAACCTCATTTGTACAAACTTTCTCATGATGGAAAAAGCTTAGGAATGGTTGTTTATTGGAATAAATCTTATAGGAAGAGATAAACATCAATTCTTAAAATATTTAAGTCTATTCCTTTATACTTAGACAATAAATGCAGTGAAAAAAAACTGCAAAAAAAAAAAAAAACCAACAAAAAACCCTGTGCTTTACACATAAGGAGAACTATATAAACATTTGACAAACTTAAAAAATTTATTGTTGTTCGGTTGCAGTTGTCCCCATTTCCCCCCATTACCCTCCCCTGCCCTACCCAGCTCCCCCACATTCAGTCCTCCCCCCAACTTTTTGAGAGACATAGAGGGAATATAACATGTGGCAAAAAGTTGAATAGGCACATAGCAATGGCATTACAAATCTAGTGTGTAAAGCTTCTGAAAATAATATCGAAGCTTCTGCATCTTAAGAAATTAGTGGCAGCAGAAAGGTTTGAGTGTAGAATACAAAATCATGAGGGGAAAACACCTCTTCAACTTGGAGGGGAAAATGACAGTTGCTGGAAGCCAGGGAGACCATCTCCTGCCCAGGAGTCGCTACGAGAGAAATGGAATCACTAAGTTGGTAGTGACAATTAAAAAAAACTTAAAGTGGCACCCTTTGTGTTTCCCAAGATTACAGTAGGTTCCCTTGGATCTGTTAAGGCCCTTTAGCACAATGTCACCACCATGTGCATCTCAGTGCTGTTCCCCAGCAAATGGGGTCATTCCTATCCTTATCTGCGACAGAGCACCATGCCATGGTCACCAAGGGTGGGTAAACTATATTGTGTGTGGGTGCAGATAGAATGGTAATAACACACTTATTTGGGTATTGCAAGCTAAGACTAAATTGAGTTCTGGCATGACTGATGAGCCTAAACATCGTCTGGATTTCTCAAATACAGATGATGGTGACTGCATTTTGTTTTTCAATTGTTCCTTCTTTGTGGCTTTCCTTAACAATGTTTACTGCCCCTAGAAGTAATGTCCATGGAGGAAGACCCTTACTTCAGAAAATGGATAAGGTTGCTAATTGGATATAACAGTCTAGTCACTGGTTGATATTTTAACCCTGATTATACCTCTGATGTTAAATGAAGCACTCAGTGTAGTTTACCTGCTGAATAAAAGCATGCTGGTTATCTGGTGACATGAAAACCAAACAACATTTTGACTGGAATTTTCATTTAGTAATCAGTTGTGTAGTTTTTTCCCTTCTCAAATTGTAAGTTATATTAAAGAATTTTCTATTTTGTATGTTGTGGTTCCCCAGAGAGTAGAGCGTTCGGAACAAGAACAGTTTAACAATGAAAAAAGACCAGGAAATGAGGGGGTGATGTGGGTATATTATGCCAAGAAAATGGCAGAGATGCTGGTTAGATTTCTTGGTTTATAGAAAACAAAATATACTGCTTAATCACACTATCTCATGAAATAATTCTTTTTTAAAAACAAGTCATGGCTGTACTAATAAGAATAGCACATCCCTTAAGATTTTTCTCTTTCAAATTACTTCTTTGTTTATGTTATATTTAATAGAAGCTGTGTTTTTAAATAGTATTTATAGAGACTATTCATGTAAACTCCCTACCCGCCAAACGGCAGCCTGATAATTCAGATAGCCCCTGCCGTTCTAAAGGGTGTCAGGGACTGAGAGCAGTTCCAGCATCGCTCAGCGTTGAGCTCAGTGGGATTTGGGAGGTGACCTTGTCCAACCCCATTTCACAGATGATGAAACTGAAGATGAACAAGGTTGAGCAACTTGGCTCGTGCTTTCCATGGCAGCCCCTGAGCTAGAGCCTGAGGTCGTCAGTCCCAATCCAATGGTTTTTTTAAAAAAAATAAACTTTCATTTTGAGATTTTATATATTCACATGAAGTTGCGAAAAATAATGCAGAGGTCCTTGTGCCCTTTACCCAGTTTGCTCCAGTGGTAACATCTTGCCAAACGACACGCAATGTCACAACCAGGACACTGGCACTGATCCCATCAACAGGCTGATGAGTTCCATCGCCACAGTGTCCCTCTTGCTGCTCTGTTACTGTGTCGCCAGCTGTCTTCCTGCCCGACCCACCCCTTAACCATCGGCGACCACCCTAATCTGTTTTCCACTTCTGTAATTTTGTCATTTCAAGAATTTTGTATAAATAAATCACACTGTGTGCAACCTTTTGATACTGGCTTTTTTCTTTTTCACTCAGCGCAGTGCTCTGGGAATTTATCTAGATTGTTGCATGCATCCATTTGTTTCTTCCTCTTGCTGAGCAGCAGGGGGGTACCACATCACAGACGATTTCTCTCTCAATCTTGGGAAATCTAAGCCATTTCCACTTCTAAGATTACGGAACACAGTTACGAGGAAACAGTCAGATTTTGACAATTCTCCTGTTATGTTTGGAGAGACTTAGGGAAGGTAATTACCGAGACAGTGGAGATCCATGCAGCATGTACGGTGTTTTGGTGGTGCCTCAGCTTCCTTTGTTTTGTGCTGAGACTGAGGAGGAGGCTTCCATACTTCAGAAAACGTTTCCTGAAGGCTACGCTTCGAAGGGGGTTCTGCTAAGCATCATGTGCACATGAGATAGTCTTCTCTGGGGACCAACATCTCAGCTGTTAAGCAGGGCGAAACAATTGCCGGTCTCATTTCCGTGTCACGAAAGGGATTTGCAGGTGCCGATTGTCATTACTGAAAGCGGAATGGGGTCAGAAGACACGATTTAGCACCTGTCCACCCTCTAAATGTGCTGTGGGTTTTAATGACCTGAAATAGTTGAGATTTGGCTCCTGCATTAAACCCTAAAGATAGATTCATTAGAAAAGCAAAATGCTTGTAGGTGAAAAATGTGTTTCAGTTCCTGAATTAAATTTTAGTTCAAATCACAGTGGGCTGCCCAGCATTTGTCCTGTGGACATTTGTAGATGCACTCAGTGATGCGGAAAAACTTTCAGGATTTCAGAACTGTCAGAAGCTGGGTGATCACAAAGCCACACCCTGCCTCCCTTGGTGTATTTGTGTGTTCTAACCATTTGAACATGACTTGAAGAGCCTGTGGTGGGAAGGGAAGGAATGGTGTAGAGAGTATTGGAATTAAAGTATGGGGTAAGGTAGGCATCGTTATTTGAAGAATTATTAGGTGAAAAGATAAAAACTCTGGAAGCATAAACAAGGAAAGAGGGGAGGGAATATGACATGTCTTACAAAGTCGGACACACAATTTTAAAGAAATGTTCCGTAATGTAAAGTGAGGTGTGATGTAGTGTGAGCCCTGGGACGCTCGGCAGTGAGAGGATGGAGATGTGGGGGGTATGCGAGATTGTTTGGCGGGAACACGAGGGCCTTGTGAGGCTCAGTTGGATAGATCTTAGGCACTAGAAGAGACTAGAAGGAACTAGAAGGAAAGTACTGATTCATTTGGATTTTCATTTTCACATCAGTAGTTTTAATTTGAAGTTGCCTGTCTGAGACTCAGTAATTTAATGTCTGTTTAACGCTGACAGATTTCCCTGCCAGTGCTGTGAGACCTGTGTGAAGCTCGAGGGGTAATCAGACTGGTATTAAAAATGAACAGTTTGGAGTCATTTGTGTCACTTCTGAGGAAATAAATAATTTATTATTCTTCAGAAAGCCAGGCTGCTTGTGTCACTGCCTGCTCTGGTTTCAGCTAGCTGTCCCGATGGTGCGGGCTGCCTTTGAATTTTGTCCACAAACACTTAGGTATGATTTTTATGTAACTTGTTCCTTTTTCTAGTGTCCCTCACTCCCAGGGGCCTATTCTCAAAAAGGCAATTCCATTCTTTCTGGAGTACCAAGTTACAACTTAAGATGTCATCACAACTTGTGGAGTGCTGGTTGGTTGGGGCAGGCAGATGTGAAGTTTCAGGTGATATTATTTCACATTTTCTGGCACTTTCCACATTATATGGTAAATATGAAAGTTTGATGTGACTTCTCTCTCGAGGTCATAACAAATCACTTTATCCTCCGTCCCTGTAAGTCTAAGGGCCACTTCAGGGACCCCAGCCGACTACTGTGGAATTGCTGCTGAATAGTTACACAATTCCTGTCTTCAAGCTTCAGCCTAAAAAAAAAAATCCTCACCTGATGATACGTTTATTGATTTTGAGAGGGAGAGAAAGAAACATCAATGTGAGAGAAATATCAATAGGTTGTCTCCCGTAAGTGCCCTGGCCAGGGATCAAACCCACAGCTTCTGGAATATGGGATAACGCTCCAACTAACTAAGTCACCCAGCCAGGGCAAACTTCAGATTTAGCCACAAAGCTTGTTGATTTGTTAAATCACCCTAGAGAAATTGGTGTTCTCCAGAGGTGCGTTCTGTGGTCAGGTAGGGGAGGTAAATCTTCCCATAAAGGAGCTGAGGCAGAAGGGTGTGGGGTGCAGTGAAGGGCTTCCCTGAAGCCACCTCCCACACCAGCTCCTGGCTTTGCAGTCATGAAAAGAAATGGGCACCAGTTTCCCATTTGGTTTGTACTTGCCCAGGTAGGGACATAGCCCGTGGCTAGAGGAGTTTTGAATGGATGGATACCACCTGATTGAAAGAGGAGCCCCTCTCCTATCCCTTTTAGCACTGATTTTTCACTTGTTCTTACTCTCGGTTTTCTAGAGAAAAAGATCATAAAAGAGGTAGTAGAGAATATAGCTTAAGAACATAAGCTATAATAATAAGGCTGCTTAAGTTTGAAACCAAGCTTTGCCACTTACTTGGGAAAATTACTTAACCATTCAATGCCCTAGTTTTCCCTCATCTGGAAAGTAGGATAATAATACCTATTTCATTGGGTTCCTATACAAATTAAATAAGTTTATAAATGTATTTCAATGATATAATTACTGCATAATAACTCCAAACAGTACGTTAAAACAACTATCATTTCACTATTATTACTCGTGGTTCTAGCAGTTGGTTTGACTCAGCTGGGCCGATTCTATTTAGGGTCTGTTATATACTTGCTGGGGTAGCTGGGGCTGGCATCATGTTGACCTCAGCTAGGGCTGTTGGTTGTAGCATCTCCATTTCGACTCTCCATGTGGCTTGTGCTTCCTCATGGCCTGAAGACGGGTTCCTAGGGTAAGTGTTCTAATAGAACTACATGGAATGTGTATTACCTTTTATGAACTAGCCTTAGAAATCACATGAGTTTACTTCTTCCATATGCTTTTGAATGAAGGAGTTGTAAAGTTTCATTCCATTTCAAGGGGAAAGGTTGCAGATGCTATCATTCAATAGGAGACATGTCAACATCATCCTGTAAGAAGAGCATATGAGATGGAGGGGGCAGGTTTTTACAGCCATCTTTGGAAAAGCCAATGTGCCACCGAATGGAGAACACTCAGAAGAGTACCTCATTCAAGGTGAATGCTCAGTAAGCATTAGGTATCATTTATTGGATTCTAAGCCTTCTGATCCCTGAAATGGGACACTTAACCATTTCTTATCCCAGCCTTGTTTCTGGAGTAAGTTTGGAGGAAAGTTAATTTTAACCTGTGATTTTAACAATGCTACTATATTCTTGTATCTGAGGTTCTGTAAGGAGGACCTCCTGGGTCTGAGGATGTTGTATCTATTGGAAGTAAACCTTTAGGTGAAGGACAAGGAAGAAAAATTCAAGCTAGCCTGGAAAATGTGCCTGGACATTTGGTCATAGCGTGGTCACAGTGATGTTGGAAAGCAAGTACATTTCACTCCAGCACAATTCACCCATACACTCTCCAAGTGCCAGCATAATTAATCTTTAGGAGATGTTGGCCTTAGTCCCACGCTTGTGTTCACTGAGACTTGTAAGCTTTGTATAAAGTTGACTGAAATTTCCCTTGGCACAGGACAGAATCCCTGTGAGGTTGAATGCCCCTGAGACCAATCATTTCATGGACATCCTGGGAAGTGTGTGTTTGACTTTGAGGTGACCCTCATTTGAACCCAAATCTCAAAGGTATGTGGATTAGATAGCTTAATCATGGGAGCACCAGTCCAAAATCAGAGCTTTAGGGCTTTTGTTGTAAGCAAGTGAAACATAGAAAAAGGCTTGTGTGCCATCTGCTTCTTTATAAATGACATAGCACCAACAGCAAGCCTTGGGCCCCAGGCAGTGTTGACTGGAGCAGTTTTCCCCAGATGCTTCTGCATCCTTTATGACCCCTTTTATGTTTTCTTAATATAATATCTCCTAACTTAAAAAATTAAACAATAGTCTCGTTCCTTTTCTTTAGAGAGTAAAGAATCAACATGACTCAGAAATAATTGAAAAAGCAATTGAAAACTTTAGCATGGTCCTAAAAATATTCACTCAAAGGAGACCTGCAAGTGTCTCTGTAGGTATCACTCAGCTATGTGTAAATTTGTGTAGGGTATTTGCCATTTACATATGGTTCTTCTAAAGATCTTAATGGAGATTTTAGAATTAGAGTAAGCCTCCTGTTAAATGTTATGGTAACTTAGTAGTTCATTGTTAAGTCCTCATGGATGGATTATATTGTGTTGATATTGATATGTAGGGAGAAAAAAAGCAAACAGCCCAGACCTATAGACCTCCAGATCAGTCAGAGTCTGTCATTGGCTTGTTCCATCTGCTGACAGCACAGAAAGGCATCCTGGGAAAAACTGTCTTTCTGCAGACGCTGAAGAAGAAGTGAGAGAATCAGAGGAGGTCATGGACATGTGAATCATTCTAATTAACTCATGTTCACAGAGCAGAGGCCAACAACGGATGAGGGGGAAATAAGGAACAGAAATTAAAAAATAATGAGAGTACATTTATGAAATGGCATTGCCACTGAAGACTGATAGCATCTTATTATCATCTTAGCTGAAACTGGCAGAAATCTGAGGCTGAAATTCTTAATTCAAATCAAAGCAAATATTAATTATATAAATATTTTATGTTATGGTTTGGATTTACCCTAAAGTAACATTGTCACAAGGATTTGTGTGCAAGTAGTTTATTTGAGAGGCTGTCAGCACAAGTGAAGGAGTAAGAAAAAGTCAGTAAAAGGTATGTTAATGAGCTGTGGGATTCTAGATCTCAATCCTGATAGAAATTCTTTGAGGAGCCATGCATAGCATATCTCAGAATTTTCCAACATAGAGATAGGAAATCTAGGGCATTTAGTCTTTCATTCCATCCCTGTTGGCTGAGGTTTGCCCCTGAAGATATTTATTTCCAAAATTTCTTTCTTTTTAAAAAATATACTTTATTGATTATGCTATTACAGTTGTCCCATTTTCCCCCTTTATTTCCCTCTACCCTGCACACCCCCTCCCACCCACATTCCTCCTCTTTAGTTCATGTCCATGGGTCATATATATAGGTTCTCTGGCTTCTACATTTCCTATACATATTTAATCTCCCCCTGTCTATCTTCTACCTACCATTTATGATTCTTATTCCCTGTATCTTTTCCCCCTCTCTCCCCACTCACTCCCCTGATGATAACCCTCCATGTGATCTCCATTTCTATGATTCTGTTCCTGTTCTAGTTGTTTGCTTAGTCTGTTTTTGTTTTTGTTTTAGGTGTGGTTGTTAATAACTGTGAATTTGTTATCATTTTACTGTTCGTATTTTTTATCTTCTTCTTTTTCTTAGATAAGTCCCTTTAACATTTCATATAATAAGGGCTTGGTGATAATGAACTCCTTGAACTTGACCTTATCTGGGAAGCACTTTATCTGCCCTTCCATTCTAAATGATAGCCTTGCTGGATAGAGTAATCTTGGATGGAGGTTCTTGCTTTTCATGACTTGGAATACTTCTTTCTAGCCCCTTCTTGCCTGTAAGGTTTCTTTTGAGAAATCAGCTGATAGTCTTATGGGAACTCCTTTGTAGGCAATTGTCTCCTTTCCTCTTGCTGCTTTTGAGATTCTCTCCTTATCTTTAATCTTGGGTAATGTAATTATGATGTGCCTTGGTGTGTTCCTCCTTGGGTCCAACTTCTTTGGGACTCTCTGAGCTTCCTGGACTTCCTGGAAGTCTATTTCCTTTGCCAGATTGGGGAAGTTCTCCTTCATTATTTGTTCAAATAAATTTTCAGTTTCTTCCTCTTCCTCTTCTCTTTCTGGTACCCCTATGATTCAGATGTTGGAATGTTTAAAGTTGTCCTGGAGGTTCCGCTCATTTTTTTGAATTCTTGTTTCTTCATTGTGTTCTGATTGAATGTTTCTTTCTTTTTTCTGGTCCACACCATTGATCTGAGTTCCAGTTTCCTTCCCATCACTGTTTGTTCCCTGTACATTTTTCTTTATTTTGCTTAGCATAGCCTTCATTTTTTCCTCTAATTTGCGACCATATTCAACCATTTCTGTGAGCAACCTGATTACCAGTGTTTTGAACTTTACATCCAATAGGTTGTCTATCTCCTCATCACCTCACTTTTTTTTCTGGAGTTTTGATCTGTTCTTTCATTTGGGCCATATTTCTTTGTCTCGGCACACTGGTCTGGATGAATGTTTCTTAACTCCTTGGTTGTCAGCATTCCATGCAGAAATATGTGTCTTCTTTTCATAAGAGTTGGCTTTAAAGAAAACTAAAAGGAAAATCTTTTGAATCTAAAAACACCCAGTTTATTTAGAAGCTGTGCTGTTAATTTCTTGCCCTGTTTTATAAGGACACTGAATTT
>VMDR010028395.1:0-13173 GCA_007922815.1 Macrotus californicus
ATCTTATGTTTCCCTGTCGTAGCAATCAAAAGAGTATTTATCATGCCTAGGATGTGTTAGGTACTCAGAAACTAGGAATTTTAAAAAGTGTTGAAATTACCTCTCTGCCTTGACTTCACAACTTGACTTATATAGTTTTGAGCTAATCTTTTTAAGCCAAAAAGCAGGTTTATATTTATTCATTTGCTATGTAATAACTGTTTTACCTGATGAGTCACATCTATCATTATAATTTGTACACAGTAGGTAATTTAATCAACAAAAATTGTCTAAACTATACTGGCAAAGTTTCAATAGAGTTTTCATTCAAATCATAGTGTTCCATCATTGAGAATCACTTGGTGCCTGGGGGACCAAACTTTAGTGAGCATTTAAATAAGGTAACATTTGAATTCAAAGTTCAATGTCTGCACTTTTACCTCTCACTCTCACTCTGTTAGTTTTCACGGATCCTTAATGTGTGTGGTATACAAAGTTGCTGGCCTGATAAGAAGAAAAACTAGTCCATTAGCTCAATAAATGGTTGTCCAGGTAATGACTATTAAATGTTTCCATGTAATTTACTTGGTTACATTTCTTTTTTTCTTTAAGAATTTATTTTTATTTATTTTTAGAGAAGGGAAGGGAAGGAGAAAGAGAAGGAGAGAAACATCAATAGGCTGCCTCTTGCTTGTACCCCAAACAGGGACTAGCCTGAAACCCAGGCATGTGCCCAGACCAGGAATCAACCAGCAACCTATTACTTTGCCAGATGATGCCCAAACAACAGAGCCACACCGGTCAGGGCTGGAAATATGTCTTTAGATGTGGCTGAAGGTAGGAAAGAAAGGTAGGAAGAGAGCTAGTCTCAAGCTTTGGATATAACTATTTATATAGTAAATACTGTAATAGATTATTAACTCTGATTTTTGTAACTATTTAATTGCTCTAAATATTTTGTGAGTATATTTTTACTTATATAATAAAGGCATTTAAGCACCAAAGGTAACAGGTGTTTATGCATGAGTAAAGACATCGATGAACACCACATTTCTGTGTCTTATTACCACTGGGATGACATAAAGGCTAAAGGTCTTCAATTTCTACCTATAATAAGTATGGGATGTTTGTTTTGTTTGACGGTTTTTGGTCTAGAGATGTTTGTTTTGATTGGTTTTGGCCAAGTAAGCTATGATGATTCTCTGGTAATATTTCTAATGACTTGCACAGATAGAAGAGATATTTCATTTATTTTAGATGATATAGATCAGCAATAAGTCAGGATAACTCAGCCCCTCACTCTTGTTGAAAATAAACAACAAAAACTTATTTCTCACAGTCTTGGAGGCTGCAAGTCTGACATCAGGGTGCCAGCATGGCCAAGTTCTGGCGAGGACCCTTTTTCAGGTTGCAGACTGCCTACTTCTCAATGTATCCTCACATGGCAGAAAGAGGCTGGAAAGCTCCCTAGGAAGGCTCTTAACTATACTGAATTATATATCCTGGAGGGTATAATTAGCATACGCCTTAGTTTAAAAGGCTGTTTTTGACCTCTGAAAGGGTCTAATATTAGGTTTGGACTTTGGAAGAAGCATTTTGTTGTAGGAAAACCCAGCTTTAGAGGATATTAGATGCCATCATTCACTTAACCTTCACCAATAGACTCTAGCACGTGGATTACTAAATTGTATTTGAAGTTTCTGGTTGCCCAGAGTCATCTGATTCAGTTACTCAGTAGGTGTATAAGACTCAGATCTAAAGGATCTAAAGAAACAAGATAGCAGTGACTTTTCTAACTAGACCGCTTCCATTTCAGAAGAGCTGGGAACTCTAAAGCTTGACTTGCCAAGTTATGTTCATTCTGCAGTATATTTAAAAATTTAATGGAGAAAGGGAAGCCCAGGAAGTGTGAGAAAGATCACAAAAGAAGAATCTAAGATGTCGAGTCTTCAAGTTAGAGGGGTTTCTGAAACAGAACCAGAAAGGTACCTGTTAAGTTATCTAAGGTGATAATTAAAAATCTGAACTTTGAAAAGCTACATCTCTGTACCAATGAACAACAAAAATGCACTTGTTCCCATTTCCGTAACAGTTACGCAGAGATTAGCCCAGATCCTTACATAATACCAGCTGAGATGTCTTATGTTCTATTTTTGTTTATAAGCTTTCTTCCTTACCTTGAGAGGGCTGTCTGATTGTGGAAAGATCCAGAAGACCCAAGAATGCTGATTCTTCAAGGAATATATCTTTAGTTTAAATGGTGTTTGAGAAAGTGGAGGAATAAAGCCAGCCTGTTCAGTAAATGGTATATTACGTAGTGTTAGCCGATCCCAGAAAGCACCTGGAACACAGGAGTTCAATACATAATGGCTCATAGCATGAATTTGAAACATATCAAGATGTTCCTCACAGTGAAACATCTCACCCACCACCCGTGATGATGCTGAAACATGTCCAGGATCCTTGTCTTTTGTTTTTTCAAGTGTTATTGGTTGATCTTTATCAAGTTAACAGATTATCAAGAATTGGTTGAAGTGCTGTTCCTCTTTAGGAATACAAATCAAGATGATATGAGGAAGGAAAGAAGAGAGGTTATGGTATGAAGATGAAAGAACGGGAGGAGAGGGGGCAGACAGGGAGCTAACAAAAGCATCTAATCCTGTGAGACCGAGTGGGGAAAGTGAGTGCATTCTGCTGTGGAAGTAGATCAGCTGTAGTCTTCTCCTGCTTACTCTTTGTTTCATGAAGAAGGAAGACCCCATTTCCTGAGACCCTTGCTATCTGTTAGAGTACCAGGCAGGTACTTTCATACCCATTAGCTTAATTAACCCTAAGAGAGGGATTATCATTCCCCTTCCACAGTCAAGGAAATGAAAACTCATAAAGTCACAGCTGAGTGCTTGGTGGAACTGAAATTCAAACCCCAGTTTCTCTTACTCCAAACCACACCCATTTGTCGCACTGACAAGTTGGCTAACATACTTGGCAACACTGCACGTTTGGCAATGTGTTAGAAACTTGGCAATAGTGGTGAATAATTCTGGCCATCAGTAAAACTCTTTGGTGGTTAATTCTATTGTTGAACTATGATGGCATGCATCTACAATTTGTATGACTAACTAGAAGTTCTCTTCGAAACCAGCCTGAATCTGCTTTTCTGACCTCATTAAAAAAATAAGTTGCTTTTTGGAGACAAAGTATCATTAAAAAAAAAAAAAAAAAAACCCTGAAGATCCTGTGACATCTCTGAGCTATATGCTTTGTACTCTAAATCCAATGTTATGATAGAAGACTCTCCAAGATCTAACTTTTAACTGTAAGAGGAAAAACACAGAAGTGCCATGGGACTGGATTCTTGGATTCACATTTTGGGTACCAAAAAATTCACAGTAGAAGATACTTAAAATAGCATTAAAAATTCTCAAAGTTTTCAGTCCTATAGGGTGGACTTGTTTGTAGACATCTTTTTCTTTTTTTTTTTTTTGCCTTTTTGTAATCTGTTTTTATGTATTATATTTTGGCACTTCCCATTCCAGCATTTTGCAAATGATGTCTCAATATACTAATTCCTTGAGATACAAATGTTTATTTTGGAAATTATTATACTCAGACACCATCCACACTCTTTATTGTAGACTACCCATGCATAAAGGGTTCATAAAACACATTAACATTTTAAGTCTTTGAGCACTCCTGCAAAAAAACAATCAAACTTGTTTAGCTTTGAAACTCTATTTTCAGGAACATCTCTTAACATCCTTGGAACTTATATTTTAATGAAAAGACTTTGAGGAATACTGCCACTTTTTATATTGTTTCTATTATTACAACATGTTTACTTGACAAGTTTAGAAAGTATATATAAATATAAAGCAAAGAACAAAATGACCCACGATTCCAGCACTCAGATCATTGCTATTAACAATTTGGTGAATATCTTTCTACTCCTTTTGTAAATATACAAAAACACATACTTTTAAAAAAGGAAGCAATAGCTCTAGTAAGTGATTAAAACTTTAAAATGAGCTGATCCCAGCAGAATGGCTAAAATTAAAATCCCAACTGTTAGTGAGGATGTGGAGGAACAGAAATTCTCATTTCTGCTGGTGCTACGTAGCCTAGTAATGTCATTTTGGAAAACTGTTCCATAGTACCTACTAAAGTGAAACATCCACAATAAAATATGAACCAAAAATTCCACTCCTAGGTATATACAAATAGAAATGCAAGCTTATACGGACCAAAGACATACACAAGAATGTACATAGCAACATCATTACCATAGTCCCAGACATCCAAATGCCCATCAATGATAGAATGAATATACTGTATGTACATATAGTAGAATATTGCTCAGCAGAGAAAATGATCTGTTACACGTAACATGTGTTAATTTCACAATATTATGTTAAGCTAAAGGAGTCAAACAGAAAAGAATATGCACTCTATGATTCCCTTTACATAAAAGTTAGAAACAGGCAACGCTAATCTATGATGTTAGAAGCCAGGATGTGGTTACCTGCAGGAAGAAGATACTGGGTGCCGGTAACTTCTAGTTTTTGGACTACGTGGTGAATATATGATTATATTTGTTTTGAAAACTCATCCAGCCTTATACTTTTCAATGTTACATTTTTCTATGTGGATATGATGCTTCCATTGAAAAGTTTACTTTTAAAAATGCTGCATTACCAACACCTGACAGAAGTAAGGATGAGACCATGTGAAAAAGGTTCACAGATGCTGCTGAGTTGATCAGTAATTTAGAAGATTTATACTCTGAGTGTGAAGCGATAGGAACACCATTGCCGATTTATTTCATGTATGTTTTCTTTTTTATGCATGCACAAAATGGTAAGATTGAAGAGTCCTTTCAATAAGCACAAAGTGAAACTCAAGTGATAAAAAAAGAATGCTCCACACTGAAGCTCTGCAAAGTCATTAATGAAACCTTTTAATTATTGCACTTACCTGTATACCTTCTCTTCCTGAGCTAACTTTCTCAATTTTCAAGAAGAAAAAAAGATATAATTTTCCTAACAACAAACAATAATTATAACTATTATTTATTGGCACTTAACACATATGGACACTGTGCTAACATTTGCATTATTTATTATAATACAAGAACTGTGTGAGTTGAGAATTTATTTGCAAAAGTTTTTCAAATTATAAATGTAATACCTTCTGGTTGTAAAAACCCAATAAAAAATGTGTCCAGAAAGAAATGCAAGCATTCTTTAATATGTTTTTTTCCTCATAAATGTCACTGACAAACAGGTTAGTATGTATTCTTCTAGACCTTTTATACACTATTTTTGTGGAAATACACACAGGCACACAGATAAGAAGTCAGCAATTAAGGAGACCATATTAACATATCTGAGTTCCTTTAACTCTTTATTTCCTAGAAATCTTTCTGTCAGTCCATAGATCTATTTCAGTTTTTTAATGACTGCAGTGATGATTTAACCATTTCACTATAAATAGGCACTCATCCAGGAACACTACTGATTTTTGGACTGGACGATTCTTTAAAGACCTGTCCTATACACTGTGGGATGTGGACCAGCATTCCTGGCCTCTACCCACTAGAATCCAGTAGCATACCACTTCTCCCCACCCACCTGCCTACCCACCTCCGTTGTGTCCAGACACTCTGTCCTCTAAAAGACAAAATATTTACCTTGTACCACCATCCATGTAGACTCTAATGAACAAAATAAATGTAAAACAACATGGAAACAGACTCAGAGATACAGAGAATATGTCAGCTGTCAGAGGGGGAAGGAGTAGGAGGCCAGGGTAAAGAAGGTGAAGGGGTTCAGCAAAAACAAAGCAAAACAAACCAAAAAACTCATAGACAGACAACAGTATGGTGATTGCCAGAGGGGAAAGGAAGGTGGGGGAGGTAGGAGACAGTAAAGGAGGGATAAATGGTGATGGAAGGGAAGTTGACTTGAGGTGGTGAACACAATATATTGATGTATTACAGAATTGTACCCCTGAAACCTACATAATTTTATTAACCAATGTCACCCCCAAAATTCAATTAAGATAAAGAACCACTAGTATAGAGGATATTTATGTTGTTAATTTCAACAACGTAAAAGGGATTCACTGAACATCTTGGTATTATTGATTATAAACTGCATTTTAGAGATGAAAAAACTGACCTGCCCAAAGTCCTATTGCTATCAGTAGTAAAAGTGAGGTATGAATTTAGGTTTTTTTTTCCTCCAGAGTTTGTAATTTTATCTCCTTTCTAATTCTATATTTTTACTACCCAGCAAGCTGTTTTGGAGACCACTCCAAGGGAGATAGTCAGAACAGTGAATATCACTACCTGTTGAGTGTAATATTAAAGATATCTTAACTCAGACAAACATCCTTCAGCTTCTTCTCATAGAACCAGGAGTGAAAACTTAGCTTTCTAATGTTGTCTGTAGCAGAACAAGCCTTTTATAAGAAACATTTAAACTAAACAAAATTTTGTGAATTATTTTTAATCCTCACCCAACAATACATTTTTTACTGATTTTAGTAGAGAGAGAGGGGAGGAGAGAGAGAGAGAAATCCATCGTTTGCCTTCCTTACATGTACAGATTGAGAAATGAACCTGCAACCCAGGTACGTGCCCTGACCAGGTATTGAACCTGTGACTTTTTTGTGCATGGGATTTCACTCCAACCAACTAAGCCACACTTGCTGGGGCCAAAATTATATAAATTTTGTAAACAGGTAGCTAATGTATTATCATCACAGTTAATGTATTAAACTTGATGTAGTGTACTAACAACTCTCCCAGTTTACATTTGTAATAGGACCAAGGGTCAGGGTTGTAGCTCTTTATGGGCCGAGCAGCTTTGCCATCATCATTATTAAAGATTTCAGATGTGTACCTATTGCACACAGTATAGCACACTACCAGTCCTTTATACTCCAGATTGCATCCTCAATGCTGGGCAGACATCTTATAACCCAAAACAATTGATAATAAGGCAAATCAAACAACCCAGGGACGGTGAAACAAAATCAAAATGAATATAGCTGTTAATAATGATTACTTCCTAGGTACCAAGGATTTGAATCAGCTGTTATTTCATTCCACAAATATTTAAGCACCTGTTATGTGCCAGATAATGCTACAGATATGGGAGTAAACTAGAGGCACAGGACATGCCTCTCTGAAAGTGTATGAAAGCCATTAAATAACTAGTTTAAATAACTGCAATGAAGGGGGGAAGCATAAGGAAATAGGGATATAGGAGAAGGCTTTCCTACGAAAATAAGTTGAGCTCTGAGACGGAGTGTAAATATCAACCTTCAAGACTAGCAATAGCATGTATGAACCTCCCAGGCAGGATGGGTTGCGGGATATAGCTGAGGACAGGATGGATCATGGTATGTAGCTGAGGAAGTAAGAGAAGACAATGTGGCTAAGGCCAGATCAAGCAGGGCATATTGGGTCATGTTAAGGACTTGGATCTTTAGTTCTAAAAAGTCCGTGGACAGCAATGATGGATTTTTAAGCAGTGAAGGGTCATGATTCCACTCAGAGTTTCCTATTCGATTTGCTCTAATATTACTGTTATCTCATTCTCACAGAAAAGGAAATCAGAGACCAAGTCTTAGAAATGAAACTAAGGTGCCCACTACATAAATCATTTCACTTCTAGAACAATGAAATAAAGAGGGTCAGGGTTATTACTGCCTTCCTCTTACTAAGTAATGGCTCCTTTACCGTATTATCCTTAATTTATTGGGGATTATGGAGCCTCTGGTTAAACAGTGTGAACCGAGGCCTCGAAAGCTTAACAGAGGATGTGTTACTATTGATTCTCTGCTTCTATTTTGTTCTTTAATTCTCCTACCTGTAAAATGAGAAGATTCCTTCTGATGACTATTCTGGTGAGGAATAATATGACGAATGAAAGAGTGATTGCTAATAGAGTTATAAGAACAAAAATTTCCCGGTGATTCTAATATGAAGTCCAGGCAACCACCATTTATCGGCTGTCATTTTAAAAATCTGTCTCCCTGAACACATCATCCATAAATTCACTGCTTTCTTTAAAGTCTGGTGGTGAAGCAATCTCCATTATGGTGGAGCCGACCCACCCCACAGGGTCTCTGATCCGCAGACGGATCGCCTCACCTGATTATGCGCGTCTCTGATAACACAGAGTCGTAACATCCTGAAGTGTTTTGCCATTCCCCTGGTCATGAATTTCTCTCAGGGAGTTTATTATACGGTACAATTCCTTCTTTTTAATTAAGCTCTATCCCACCTTCACTCTTGCGCATTCTACTTCTTGTTTGTTCAACTGCCTGCAGGACCTAACTTCAAATGATGTTTTTCACAGCTGTTTTTCACTGCCTGGCCTCAATTTTACAGGTTTTCTTTGTTAAACCGTTCGTTTCCAAGTACAGTTTCTCCAGGTCTCTAGTTACTTCATCTTAACATGTAAGGAATTCGGATCCAATACTCCCTCCTAGCTAAATATTCTATGATTTTTTTTTTTACTCTTTCCATTATTCAAATGTAAGAGGGGTAATTTGAGAACATGACCACTGAGTTGCAATCTCCCCTTCACAGCTTTAGAGAACCTTCTTTTCTGTAACTTGATACCAAACATTTCATATTTTGCCCACACGGTTGGCTTTTAAAACAATGAACACAGCCAGGCTTCTTTCAACAGCACTGAATGAGAGCCCCATTGTTTACTGGTAGGGCTGAAAATTCAAATATTCTAGTTTAAAATTAGGAGAGAGAGGCATGTGACCAGATCCATTTTGTGTTGAGCTTCGGTGATGTCAAAAATGACTTTCGCTGTTAAAAAAATGATTTTGGTCTCTTGCTCTTAGAGTGTCCTCATCAAAGGTCATGGCGGGGAAAAGTCATGCTTCTGGGAAACTATAGTTTCACCTAATTTCATCATCCAACTTCTCTGTTCACTGGAGAGAGCTGCGACTTGAGTCCAAACAAAAGAAATACCTCAGTGTTGAGGGCTGCTCAGGCTCTGAGTGAGCTAATCACTCATTTCTCTACTGAGGAACAGCCATCTAGATTTTTCCCTATTCCTTAGAGGCAGTGAAGGAATCCACATGTGCTGGATAACTTTTATTGAACAGATTTGTTTTCATTTCTGAAACTCCCTGTTTTACCCCTTGACCGATTTTTATGTTGAATTTTAATCGTAAGCTTAAGACAAGTCACAAAATCGTTTGCTAATAAACTTAAATGGTAGGAAAATCAAGAATAGAAAAAAATCAATGCCATAGCCTCCAGTAACTTGCCATAATTCTATTTTCATGTCAACAGATATGTTTGGAGAGTTGTTATCTCTAGTACAAAAACCTTTCGGAGATTGTAATAACAAAGACTAACAGCCACATTATTGTGCTTTATTGTTAGGCCTAAAATCTACTGATATTTTGCATCTGTCTACTCAGTCTCCTTGTAACTAGCTTTTCTCTTCCCTCCTTCCCACCCTAACTTTCTAGCACCAAACCTAAAGCCAAAAAAGCATCAAAAATCCAAGGTTGATGCTTTCCTCTCCCCAAAAGTTGGTGATTTAGAACCAGGCAGACTGGGTGTAATGGAATTATTGGTCACCAGGCAAACATAATAAAACCAGAAGCATGAAGAAAGGACCGACTACCTCAAAATACCTTCTCACTTCCCTCCATGACAACGTTCCAAAATGTATTTAACTGGAAATACTACTTTGCAATCCATATTTAGAAAGGACAGAAAAATTGCAATATCACTGCTACAGGTAACTTGACTCAATCTTACTTTACATTATGCTGTGGTTTGAATGTGGCTGTTCCCCCGCACCCCCGAATTCATTTCAAAATCTCAATGTGATGATAGTATTTGCAGGTGGAGCCTTCGGGAGGTGTTTAAATCCTGAGGTGAAACCCTCATGAATGAGACTAATGACCTTATAAGAGAAGCTTAACAAAAACTGAGCAAGATATGGCCTTGCCCTTGAGGAAATCACAAACTAGGGAGAACAATCTATAAAACTAATTACAATCTTAATGTACATTTATTAATGAAAAGGAAGGCTATACAAATTGCCCTGTACCATCCACTGAGATACACCAAGAAGCTGGCATTCTGCAACCCAGAAGGGGGCCTTCACTGGACACTGAATTGGTTGGCACCGTAATCCTAGACTTACCAGCCTGCAGAACAGTAGGAAATAAATGTTTGTTGTTTTTTGAAAGATTTTATTTATTTATTTTTAGAGAAAAGGGAAGAGAAAGAGAGAGAGAGAAACATCAATGTGTGGTTGCATCTCACGCGCCCACTACTGGGGACATGGCCCTCAATCCAGGCGTGTGCCCTGACTGGGAATCCAATCAGCAGCCCTTTGGTTCCCAGGCCATTGCTCAATCCACTGAGCCACACCAGCCAGGGCTGTTTGTTGTTTGTAAGTCACCCAGCCTCTGACATTTTGTTACAACCACTCCAACAGACTAAGACATGTTACTTTTTTAGAAATTTGGTTTTGTCAGGACAGACCGGTATTTTGGAGAGAAGGAGCAAATGAGTTACAGAAAAAGAGGATGAAAAAAAAGAGTCGGAGCTAAATTGTCTGAGTGCAAGTTTTGCCAAGAGCCAGCTTTGAGTTCAAATAAGTAGAATGCTTGAATCCACTCACTTTAACCCAGGCCATAAACTGGTTCCAAAATTCAACCTCCAGCGTCCCTTCCCATCAGACACAAATCAGAAGGATACAGCTGAAGCATACGTAAAATGGAATAATAAATGCTACATCCCTACTTTAGGGAACAAAGCCATTTTATGTTTGAGTTATGTATGTACCGTGCCATGGATTCTACAAAGCAATGTGACTCGTAAGACCATTTTAACGTGATAAAAGGAGATTTGGGGAGGGCATTAAATATATCCACTCTCACTCAACTAATTCACACAGAGCTGAGTCAATGTGAGTATAGTCCACTCAGACCAAGTTCCTTTTTGTACCTTATCTTCCCACGCTCAAAAGGACTGTGTGCTTATCCATCTAATGGTTCCCCAAGGCCCCGTATCCCCAGTCTTAAATACCCTACTCTGAACATTATAGAGTATTGATAGAAACATTCAGTTAGGGAAGCTCTATTTACAATACTTGATCCAAGGAAAAGATTCTACAAAAGGCAGTATTTTACTGGCTGAATTTAAATGTCCCTTTTAAAAAGGACTTTTTTCACTGGCACTAAGAGTGCATTTTACAAATATCATGGCCAATTATTAATATCTATTCCAGGCAGAATTATGAAGTAGCTTAACTTTGTTTTTCAAGATCTCAGCCACATAAATTCTGTATCTTACTACATCTTAAGAAGGATGTAAAATTCATCCTTATTCGGGATTAAGTACTTCCAAATAGACAAAGGGCTTTGCTTTTTATAGAACGTAAAGCTTCAGTGTGCTGCCCGACTTCTCAGACCTCTCTATATGTTTACAGGTATTAGGGAGCTTTAAATTATTGGACACAGAACACCTTTTTTCTCCCCATAAAATCTCAGGGAGTGCATTTTGGAAAATACTGGCTCATAGGATGCCAACAAAGTTTTCTGTGCAAATACAACAGTTGAATTTTCTTCTATGTGTTCTTAATAAGTAAAAACAATGAATCGAATGGTCCAAAAATAAAATTAAGAAAACAATTCTATTTTCAATACCATAAAAAATGTTAAATACTTTAGAATACATTTAACACAGGAAGTGCAATTTATACTCTAAAAACTACAAAACATTATGGAAAAAAATTAAATAAGATCTAGATAAATGGAAAGACATCTTGAGTTCATGAATTAGAAGAATTAACACTGCTAAGATGACAATAACCCCCAAACTGATCTACAGATTCAATGAAATTCTTAGCGGGGTACTAGCTGGCTTTTTTGTAGAAATTGACAAGCTGATCCTAAAATTTAAGCGAAACACAAAGGACCCAAAACAACTAAAATGATCTTGAAACAAACAAGCAAACAAAAACCAAAGTTGGAAGGCCCCCAAATCCCAATTTCAAAATTTAATACAAAGCAACAGCAATCACCACAATGTGGAACTGGCATAAGAATAAACATACTGATCAATGAAAGAGTTCAGAGTCCCAAAATAAATCCTTGTGTTTTGACTGATTTTCAGCCAGAGTAGCAAAATTCATTCAATAGGGAAAGAATAGCCTTGTAGACAAATGGTGCTTGAACACCTGGATAGCCACACACAAATGACAAAAGTTGGGACCTTACTTCACACCATATACAAATATTAACTTAAAAAAAAAAAAGGATCAAAGACCTAAATGGAAGTGTCAAAACTATAGAACTCAGAGAAACAGGTAGAGGTAAATATTCATGACCTTGGACTTGGAATGAATTCTTAAATATAACACCAAAAGCATAAGCATCAACAAAAATGTAGGCAAATTGGACTTCATCAAAATTAGCCACGTTTGTGCTGCAAAAGATACTCTCAATACAGTGAAAAGACAAGCCATAGAATAGGAGAAAATATTTTCAAAGCATATATCTAACAAGGGATTTGTCTCCAGAACATATGGAGAATTCTAATTCCTGATAATAAAAAAACTATTACCCAATTTTTAAAAGGGCAAAAGATCTGAGTTGACATTTGTACAAAGATACATGTATGGCCAATAAGCACCAAAAAGAAATGCTCAGCATCATTAGTCATCAGGGAAATGCACATCAAAGTCACAGTGAGACACCACTCACACATAGTGGAATGGCCACAGTAAGATAGTCATGTAACAAGTGGGAACAGAATATGGAGAAAACAGAATCCTCCTACTCTGCTTATAGGAACATAAAATGGCGCAGCCACTTTGGAAAACAACCTATAAATGTGGAATTACCATTTGACTCAGAGATTCCACTCCTAGGTATATACCCTAGAGAACTGAAAATATATGTCCATACAAAAGCTGGCCCAGGAATATGCATAGCATGATTATTTATAATATCCAAAAGGTAGAAACTACCCATATATCCATCAACTGATGAATGAACAAACAAAACATGTTCATACAATGAAATATTATTTGACCATAAAAGGAATAAAGTACTAATGCATGGTACAACATGGATAACTTTTAAAATGTTATGCTAAGTGAAAGAAACCACAAAAAGATCACATATTATATGATT
>VMDR010028396.1:0-13167 GCA_007922815.1 Macrotus californicus
ATAATAAAAAGATCATTGTGAGGGGTGAATAGACAGAGCAAAGAGGATTTTTTGGGCAGTTAAAATATGCTGTATGATATATAATTATGCATATACATCATTATACATTTACCCAAAACCATAAAATGTACACCAGTGGTGAACCTTAGGTGAACTATGGACGTTGAGTGATTATAAAATGGCCATGTAGGTCCATCTTCGTAACAAATGTGCCATTCTGGTGAGTGATGTTGACAATGGGGGAGGCTATACATGTGGGAGGGTATGGGAAATCTCTATAGCTTCCTTCCAATGTTGCTGTGGACCTAAAAAGTGTTTTCAGAGATGCATGCCTGCCCAACTTCCAATTCTAGAAATCCACATCTTTGCCTAAAGGCTCTCTTTTGCCACAGGAGTCTGGAAGTGCCAGGAAATTAATGCCCCTCCAGGAGGAGCTTTCAACCAGTAACTGACAGGATTTGGGGTAAAAATACCCCAGTTCCTTCACCCCGTGGCTAGAATAACTCTGAGGATTGCATTTTACATTGGCCCCAAGAAACCCCTCATAAGGGTCACATTCCATTTGCCCATAAAGTAGCTCAGTTAATAATGAAGTCTTTATTGGATTTTTTTCATTTCTTTCTCTCACTTCCCCATTTTTCTACTTTCATCTCTCCTCATTCAAAATAAAACTTAACAACCAAAATATAACAACTAAAAAAAAAAAATCTAGCCCTGGCTGGTGTGGCTCAGCGAATTGAGCACAATCCTGCGAACCAAAGGGTCACTGGTTCAATTCCCAGTCAGGGCACATGCCTGGGTTGCAGGCCAGGACCCAGGTAGGGGGCGCTCGAGAGGCAACCACATACTGATGTGTCTCTCCCTCTCTTTCTCCCTCTCTTCCCCTCTCTAAAAATAAGTAAATAAAATCTTTTTTTAAAAATCTACTAGTACTAGACTCCTTTCTCAAAGTCTGATTCCAGTGCAACTGAAACTAAGAAAACACCTATTAGACACCCAAAAGGCAATACTATAGAAGCAGATGGACACTCCAGTCTCTGAGATTTATGGGAAAATCAGGCTAGGGATGTAAATTTGGGAATCACCAGCATCTAGACAGTCTGGGGGGCATAAGTGTGATGAGATCATCAAGGGAGTGAATGAAAATAGAAGACAAAAGCCATCTAAGAATGGGTTGGCACCCTTGGTCACACTAAAGTTTAGAAGTAAGAAAACCAAGGAGGAACCAGCAAAAATGCCAAACGAAGCACCTAAGAAAGCCAGAGAAAACTCGAGCAAACGAACAAAGTATTTCCAGAAATTAGAATAACAGTGTTGATTCGTGGGCTGCACTGCAGATCTAAAGAACCAAGATATCTGCTGGTTCACACAGGAAGTTTGCATTGCTGAAGGCTTCTCAGATATTCCTTTAGCATAATAAGGATGAAGGAATAATGACCCTTCGAAACTCCTATATTCCCTTTTTGGGGGAGGGTAGTATTTTAGGTAGCATGGCACAGAGAAACTTTTATTCTTTCTTGGTAATTTCACAACAGAAAAAAAATTGACTTCTCAAAATTGTGTCCTTGTAATTAGAGGTGATATATATGTACCCCTTTGAATCATCTGACTATGAGTCTTATTTTCTAGACTTGAGGTTATCCTGAGTTGATAACCTAAAATAAGTCTGCACAAAATTTCATTCTTTTTAAGATGTAAAACCAAATCAGATAGCAAGGTTTTAGCTTTATTGCAGCTCTACAGATAATTTTTTGCAATCATAACTAATAATTATACTAATAAAACTGATTTTTTTTATTATCAGTACTTATGCATTCAAGTGAAATCTCTTAGCAGTAGTCATCTTGGGAAGCTATTGTATATGTAACATTTCTGAAAATCTTTTAGAAATACCTTCAGTATCCATGGCAACTACACTCAACTGGCACCTCTTCATTCTTTGCCGTCTTGATTTTAGAATTGTTAATAGGTACTAATAGTGAACATCATTTCATGGTTGCCATAAACTGAGTGTGTGCCCCCAAATTCAGTTGTTGAAACCTAGCCTCCAATGTGCTGATATTTGGAGATATGGCCGTTGGGAAGGGACTAAGTCACGAGGGCAGAGCACTCATGACTGGGATTTAGTGGCCTTATAAATGAGACCCCAGGGAGCTCCCATGCCCAGCCCCCCTGTGAAGTTACAGGAAGACATCTTCTGTCTGTGAACGGCGAAGCAGGTCCTCACCAGCCACTAAACCTGATCTCAGTGAAACCTGATCAAGGCTGGTGCCTTGATCTTGAACTTTCCACCCTCCAGAACTGTGAAAAAGAAATGTTTGTTGCTTCAGCCACCCACTGGATGGTACTGTTGTTATAGCAGCCTGAACCGACAAAGACAGTAATTCTCATAAACTGAATGTTTGCAACAAAATGCTATGATACAAGTTTAATAGATGGACATGACCACATGGAAAACCCTCCAAAGGTGTGCCTTTATTAATAGAATAAAAAACTGTAGAGATCCAGAAAGAGACAAGACCAGCTACATAATCTGCAAAGACTAGTACAAATGAACATACAGGGCATCTCGTTCAGAAAGCTGGGGAAAGTGCCCCTTCCTTCTGCATGGCTCACCTGCCCAAGCATGCTCTATTGTCTCATCAGACTTCCCTTAAAAAACACAAGTGCAAAGATAATTATTAAGAATTGCAAGATGGCAACCACAGAGCGATAAACCAGTGTGTGCTCCCTGTGAGGGCAGGGTCCGAGTGGCCACGCAGAGCACCTGCCCCCAGTAGATGCTCTTCAGATGCTACAGGTTTCCACGGATGCATATAAAAATCACAGACTTTGTCTTAAACCCTTTTTCTTTTTTTGCTATAAAAACCTCTTGTATTTTTAATATTTGTTTCCTTGTAGGTAAAAGAATAAGAAGTGTTCAGGATGCCCAGACGAGGCGTACCGGTTAGGGCCACGAAAGCAAGCCCTCCGCAGTGGGGTGAGAGGAGGCAGGGAAGCGTGGCAGACAGCGCCTTCCCGGCTGGCTTCCTGAGGCAGGCCAGGAAGTCCGGGATATGGCAGTTTGTTTTACCTCAAGTTCAATCAAAACAACCTTTCCCCTGTAGGTGGGTTTCAGCAAACATCCTAAAGGGCACTTTACACAAAACTTCATGAAAACACAGAAGGACAAAAACTAACACCACCCCTACCCACTCTCTGTGTTGCCTCATTTCCTTTGCTTCCTGTGGCTGCCACGTGTAATTGAATAGACAGTCAGGAAAACACTGGCCATTAAACAACTTGAGGTTGATTTATATTCTCATCACGTTCTAGGGGTTTGCTAACATGCCCATTTAGGCTGATTTAGAGAAGTCTATTAGCTCCAAATCGAACTTTCTTTCACTCCTTGGGGCAGTTTCAGGTGTGTGCTCTTATCTTTTCAGTGATAATTTTCTTCATGGCAGGAAACCACTTAATTCTTTTGTACCTCCTATAGTTTTTATTACAGCACAGAGCATGAAACTAATCACATATTGAATAAAGTATAACTATGTATCCTAACTGGAGAAAAATGTGCAGAGACTACATTTACGTGTCCTGTCCCCTCCCCCACAAATGCATCTAATTTTAAGTGTAAATCTTAACATCAATGCAGTTTCCTAACTACCACGGTATAGGGAAACTCACAGTCTCACTCAAATCTGATACATGCCAGTGGTGAGAGGGTTAGAATGAGGCTGCTATATTCTAGTCCATTCCATGGTCCATTTATGGTATGTCACAGATTTTCTTAAATCATTTTGAGATACTTTCTGAAAAATCTTGAAAGAGCTTTAAAACAAAACAAACTTTATTTTCATTGTTATTAACTAGTAGTATTAGGAGAAAGTGGAGAAATGAAATGCATTTTTAAAATATCAGATATTCTGCAATAAATTCAATAAAAAAGAAAAGAAGATATCAGCTCTTCTTCCCAGTTCCACAGAATTCTTCTGTCACCAATTTAATTATATTGACACCATCCAAATTGAGGTTGTGCCAGATATATTATCCCACAACTGAGGCGTAAGCAATAAAGCACAATATTTATCGTTAGAGAAATAGCAATTACTAAAATGAAATTTATATAATACAATTAAATTTTTGAATTATGCTGAGGAAGAAACTCATAGACAAATGAGTTGACCTTTCCATGAAGCTTCTCAGACAGAGGGGAAGAAGGCAAATTAGTGAAGGAAGAAATTAGAACAGTAAGGACTAAAATTTCCCCAAATTGAGCATGAGGTCAAGGATTTTCCAGTCACAATGAAAATAGAATTTGCTGACAAGGTCATAATCACATCAGACAACTCACAACTGGGAAAAAAAATTACAAAAAACAGTGTTTATTTTTAACTACACAATTTGGAATATTTCCAAACTATGTCTGGGAAGTGCCAGCCTGCCCTTGACTATTTTATTGCTCTCTTTTCTTTCTTAGATCTTTCACTCCTTTACCAACACTCATATGCAGCTTAAAGGTAGTAAGGAGTCCATTTATATGAGGTATCTAAATAGCCTCAAAAAAAAAAACCCTCCTAAAAACAGTGGTAAGGTGATTGCCAGGGCCACGGAGGGGGTGCAATGAGGAGTTGTTCTTTGATGGGTATAAAGTTTCAGTTAAGCAAGATAAGCAAGTTCTAGAGATCTTCTGTACAACATCTTATCTATAGTTATCAACACTGTAGAGCACACTGAAGATTTACTAAAAGGATAGATGTCACATTAAGTGTTCTTGCTATAATTTTTTTAAAAGGTGCTAAGGAAGCACTCAATTGCATTTTAGCCATAATGTGTTCCTTTGACTTGAATATTGATTAGATGATTCATTGGTAAGGTATTCCTTATTAAATAAACTGGAATGTTTGTGCTAATTTAATTCAGAAACCTCCTTTGCATTTCTGACCTTTAGGGTCTGGCATTATTTTTGAGAAGTCCAACTTGGTATTTGTATTATAATCCATGTAACAAACATCCTCACACTTTAGTACAGAGCAGGAACCTTCCCTGTTGACCAAAAGACTTTATTTATGATACAATGAATAACTCTGAGAGAACATCCCTGACAGTGAGAGATGGACCATTATTGTTCATTTTGGGGAGGATGCTATTATTTCGGGCTGGTAATGGAACAAGGTAGACTTCCTCTCATTTCCCAAGAATGACACTGATTTGCAGCAAGGCTTCCAAAGAATCATTTCTCTACATTATTAGAAGATGTAGCTCCTTCCTAAAGCCAAGAAAATACTTAGGATGCCTGGTTCCTTTGTAGTTACTCTGACACTGGATCTTCGGGCCTCCCTGGACTGGTGGCATTCATGTACAAAAGTGTTCAAAGTTGCACAAAACACAATTAATACCTGAAAGCCAGCTCTAAATAACTGAAAAACTCCCTAGAGACCACTCAGCCTAAATGGCTTCTGGAATAATTATATAAACTCCACGATCCAAATAAAGTCCAGGGTTCATGAGGCCCAGGCTGTTCAGGTGCTGCTCTCAAAAAATACAATTAATTGTTGTGGCTTCTAAATATATTGTGGGAGGGGTACTAGAAAACCTATGTCAGCAGTGTCTTGATAGCTTTTTACATAAGATTGAAAAAACATGGATTATTCATCTCAAAAAGCTGACTTTCTTGATGCCAGCACACAAACGAAGTGTAATCCTAATCCTTACTTGCTTCTTTAGATCAGTGTCAAAGGGAATCCTATTCACAAACTCATCAATATTTTTTAAATTCCCTTTCCCATTTCTGTTGTGTTTGTTTCTTCTCCTCCCACCGCTCCCCTAGGTCTTTCTTGCCACATTCTCCTGAATGTTCTCCCTGAAGCCCACTGATTCCTAGTCCCTTTCTTCCTATGTCTTCTCATTCTCCCTACACATAGCAAACCTGACCCTTTAGTTCACACCCTCTCCCCACGCATACCTTCTTCTCAGGCCTTTGCCTTCCCAATTACCCTACTTTACACTCGTGTTTCTCACACTTTGTAGTATTGCCTCCCCCAAGGACACTTCTTTAGACATATTTTTCTGAATTCCCTCCCATGAAATTTTAAAACCATGAATATACCAAATGTTTGTTTACATATTATGGAAATACATGTACTTTATACATAAAAAGAGTGTAATTTTTTCACACCCCCCTCCCTCAAGAAGTAATCCCTTCTTTGGGTGCAATGTCATCTCAGCGAACAACGCATGGTCTACAACACAGGTGAGGTGGCAGAGAGGAGTGAGAACCGATAGGCAAGCTGTGTCAGCCAACTGCAAGTTCTTTTGCCAGAGTTCCAGTTCTACTTCCTTCTTGCCTGTTCTTTAGCCACTTCGGTGCACCACTCTAGCCAATGCCAATCCTAAACAAAACTGTATAATCTGGCCTCCCTTCATACCTTCCGTCTTCTCTTATTTTCCCTGGGTAACTAGTAGCCTGCAACATCTTATTCAAAAATCATTCTTACTCCTGACCCAATAAACTTCTAGGCATTCAGGATCTCACCTCCTAGCTGTCAAATAAAAACTGCTAATCTGGGATAGGTCTTGCATGCGGAAGACTAATCTACAAAATTGATGTATTACTCCTCTGAAAATTATTTGTGTTTTAAAAGAGCAACTCCCTCAAAAAGGAAACTATCTTTCCCACAAGAATTAAGTTTTGCTCATAGTTCAGGCAAATAGAAAGCAAGCAGGGAGGTGGGTGATCTGGAATAAAAGCATTCTCTAAATATCCCTAAAATCAAAACAGAAAGTCACTCAGGTGCTACCTACTTGGCTTATTCATAATACTGAAGAAAGCCTTTCTTACCCACCATCTCTCTCCCCATCAATATTATCTATTCTCTAGACTGGAAGCTTAGAGGGAAGGGAGAGCATCATTAATATATTTATGTTCTGACCATTACATCTAGCATCTAGTATGGTATGGTGCATTATTGTCATTTAATAATGCCAAGCTGAAATTTCCAGTTCCATATTTTTATCATTTTAAGAAGTAGTCCTGATTCATGTCTGGTCCTCAAACTCTTCATCCATTAACTAAAAAAATAAATCTTTATTTCTACCTATTACATAGTCCTAATAAAGAATTCTGTGACAGGCAGCACAGCATAGCTGTACTTCCAAATTTTCTTAACTCCAGCACATACTAAGCATTAAACTACACCTCATGGCCCAGTCTATCACCAAACTATTGTCCAAAAGACCCTAATGTTTCTCAATACATAACTTTGGTATAAGCTGTGCTTTCTTATTGGAACTGAAAAGGATTCCCAGCAACAAAGTGAAGAAGGCTGAGTGCAAAGACCAAGGTACTGAGGACAATGTCAAAGATGGTAATGGGGCATCTTGTGCAAAAAGGACACAGTGCAACAGAAGAGCAACTGCATAGCTAAAAGAGTCACTCCTCCAATTTCAAGAGGACTCCTGGTCAAGATGGTGGCAGAGTTAAACACAGCTCACCTCCTCACACAACCACCTCAGAATTACAACTAAAATATAGAAAAACCATCACTTAGAAATGTCAGAAATCGAGTTGAATGGAAGTCTGACAACTGCAGAATTAAAGAAACCACATATATCCAGACTGGTAGAAGGGTTGGGGAGGCAGAACAGACTAGTCCCACCTCCACGTGTGGTAGTAAATATTGAGGATGGATATCTCCTTAATGAGGGGTCCAAGCCCCACACCAGGACCACAGCCCAGGGTTCCAGTGCCAAGAAGATAACTTCTAGCTGCAAAAACCAGTGGGGACTGAGTTGTTGGAAGAAACTTCTGGAGTCCCAAGCAGTTCCCCTTAAAGAACCCTCACACAGACTTAGACTCCTTCTCTCTGAGCTCCAGCACTGAGGTAGCAGCTTCAAAGGCACCAGTGGCATACAGGGAGACAATGAAGTGTTTGGCCACAAGAAGAGAGCTCGGGGACAGCCTTTTCCTGGACAGAAAGGTGGGCAGAGGCCATTACCCTTTTCTGAATCTTCCCCACCAGAAAGCCACAGAGCTAGCAAGCTGGTGTATATTTGAGCGTCCATCAGCCTGGATAAAACTCTTTGCCTTGCCCTAGAGACCCGCAGAGACTCCATCCCACACAACTTACGGGTCCACCCAAGCTGCTTTTCCATATGAATGGCTAGTCCTGGCTCATGCTTCAAAACTTCCTAAATCCTCTCAAACAACAGTTGGCCTCAGTGAGCCCCCAGACACTGTACCTCTTGCTAAGTGGCTGCAGGCCAGGCACTAGCAGCAACCAGCCTAGATTCACAGCTTGGCTCCACCTGGGAATCTCCAAGCCCAGCAAAAGTACCAGCCATCTCAGATTGCTTTATAGCTCAGGCAGAGTGGCTCTGGGCAAAACACAGGTGGGGCTGACCTTGGCCTGCACCACCTGGGAAACTCCAGGGCCTGCACACCCAGTGGACAGCTACAGACAACATTGGACCACCACCACCCTGCCACTGCACAGCTGATCATCCACAGAGGGCAAAGGTTGGTGGTCAGTGGTCAAAGCCCATCCTTACAGCTGACTGGCCTGGGTAAATCCTTTCCATTGACCTGCCAATAGCAATCAAGTCTCAACTACAAGAAGAGGGTGTATTCAGCCTTGAAGAAGGGTGTAACTTGGGTACTCAGCTTGAGTGATAGGGGAGGCTGTGCCACCGGACACTATAGGACACCTACTACATTAGGTCATGCTACCAAGACAGGGAGTCATAGCAGCTCTACCTAATACATAGAAACAAATACAGTGAGGCTGCCAAAGTGGGGAGACAAAGAAACATGGCCCAAATGAAAGAACAGATCAAAACTCCAGAAAAAGAAGTAAACAAATAGGAGATAAGAAATCTATCAAATGCAGAGTTCAAAATACTGATTATAAGGATGCTCAAGGAAATTAGCGAGGACCTCAATAGCATAAGATTCAGTCAGAAATGAAGGATACACTAATTAAAATAAAGAACAACAGGGAAACAACAGTAGAACAGATGAAGCCGAGGATCAAAACAATGATTTGGAACACACGGAAGCAAATAACAACCAACTAGAACAACAAGAAGAAAAAAGAATCCAAGAAAATAAAGATAGTATAAAGATAGTATAAGCAGCTTCTGGAACATCTTCAAGCAGTCCAACATTCACATCATAGGGGTACCAGAAGGAAGAGAGAAAGAGCAAGAAATTGGAAATCTATTTGAAAAAATAATGAAAGAAAACTTTCTTAATTTGGTGAAGGAAATAGACATACAAGTCCAGGAAGCACAGAGAGTTCCAAACAAGATGGATATAAGGAGACCCACTCCAAGACACATCATAATTAAAATGCCAAGGGTTAAAGATAAAGACAGAATCTTAAAAGCAGCAAGAGAAAAGCAGTTACTTACATACAGGGGAGTTCCCTTAAGACTTCCAGCTGATTTCTCAAAAGAAACTGTGCAGGCTAGAAAGGATTGGCAAGAAATATTCAAAGTCATGAAAAGCAGGAACCTACAGTCAAGACTGCTCTACCCTGCAAATATATCATTTAGAATCAAAGGGCAAATAAAAAGCTTCCCAGACAAGATAAAACTAACTAAAGGAGTTCATCATCACCAAACCAATATTACCTGAAATATTATAGGGACTTACTTAAGAAAAAGATCAAAATCATGAACAATAAAATGGCAAAATATACATATCTATCAACAATTGAATCTAAAAAACTAAGTGAACAAGAAGAACAAAGAAAGACTCATGGAACAAAGAGCACTGTGATGGTTGCCAGATGGGAGGGGTGTGCAGGAATGGGTGAAGAGATGAGGGGACTAAGAAGTACAAATAGGTAGTCACAGAATAGCCATGGAGATGTAAAGTACAACATAAGAAATGGAGCAGCCAAAGAACCTATGCATGACTCATGGACATGAACAGTGGTGTGGAGATTGCCTGAGGGAGTAGGGGTACTTGGTAGGGGGGCAGGGGAATGGAAAAATTGGGACCACTGTAATAGCATAATCAGTAAAATATAATTAAAAAATAAAAAGAATCACTCTAAGCCACAACCCATAAATACAGGTGGCTACAGATAAGGTGTGGGAGAAGGTGCTGTTCGAGCGTGAGCTTGCACTTGTCCATTCCTCGATCAAAAAATAGCTTCTCTTCTACTTTACAGAACTCAGTCTGGTTCTATTGACATGAACAGCACCAGGAAGGAGAACCTTTGTGTGGGTTCCTCATGTAAGAGGGTGGGTAACAAGTCCACCTGCAAATACCAGATAGAGAAAGCTCATAAAATAATATTACGTGGGATATACTATGATACAGTCTTTTTTAAAAATTTATTTTTATTGCTGTTCAGTTACAGTTATCCCCATTATCTCCCCATTGCTCTCTCCTGCCCTGTCCAATCATTGCTTCCAAAGACAACCCCACCCCAATGTTCTTGTCCATGGGTCCTTTGTACATGTTCCCATTCTTTCCTCTGTTATTCACCTCTGCCCCCTCTGGTCACTGTCAGTTTGTTCTTTATTTCCATGTCTCTGGTTCTTTTTTGCTCATTTGTTTGCTTTATTGCTTGGGTTCCACTCATAGGTGAGAGCATATGATATTTGTCTTTCACCGTCTCGCTTATTTCACATAGTATAATACTCCCCAGTTCCATCCTTACTGTTGTGAAGGATAGGAGTTCCTTCTTTCTTTCTGCTGTGTAGAATTCCATTGTGTAAATGCACCACAGTTTTTTGATCCACTGGTGGGCACTTAGGCTGTTTTCAGCACTTGGCTTTTGTAAATAATGCCACTGTGAACATTGGGGTGCATAGGTTCTTTTGAATTGGTGATTCAGGATTCTTAGGTTATAATCCCAGCACTGCAATCACTGGATCAAAAGTTAGTTCCATCTTTAGGTTTTTGAAGGAATTCCATATTGTTTTCCACAGTGGCTGCACCAGTCTGCATTTCCACCAACAGTGCACTAGAGTTCGCTTTTCTACACAACCTTGCCAGCACTGTTTTTTTATTTGGTTATGATGGCCATTCTCACCGGTGTGAAGTGGTATCTCATTGTGGTTTTAATTTGCATCTCTCTGATGGCTAGTGATGCTGACCATCCTTTTATCTGTTTCTGGGCCCTCTGTATGTCCTCCTTGGAGAAGTGTCTGTTCAGGTCCTCTGCCCATTTTTTAATTGGATTGTTTGTCTTCCTGGTGTGGAGTCATGTGAGTTCTTTATACATTTTGGAGGTCGACCCTATGTCCATAGTATTATTGGCAAATACGCTTTCCTATATGGTTGGTTCCCTTTTTATTTTGCTGATGTTTCCTTTAGCTGTGCAGAAGCTTTTTAATTTAATGTAGTCCCATTTGTTTATTTTTTCTTTATATCCCTTACTCTAGGGGACATACCAGTGAAAATATTGCTGCATGGAATGTCTGAAATGTTACCACCTATGTTCTCCTCTAGGACATTTATGGTGTTGCGACTTATATTTAGGTCCTTTATCCATCTTGAATTTATTTTGGTGTATGGTGTTAGTTGGTGATTAAGTTTCATTTTTTTGCCTGGAGCTGTCCAGATTTCCCAACACCATTTGTTGAAGAGGCTATGTTTACTCTATTTTATGCTGCTGCCCCTTTTGTCAAATATTAATTGACCATAGAGACTTGACTTTATATCTAGGCTCTCTATTCTGTTCCATTGGTCACTGTGTCTGTTCTAATGCCAGTACCAGATTGTTTTGATTACAATGGCTGTGTAATATAGTTTGATATCAGGTATTGTGATCCCTCCTACTTTTTTCTTCTTTCTCAAAATTGCTGCAGCTATTTGGGGTCATTTATGGTTCCATATACATTTTTGCAATGTTTGTTCTATATCTGTGAAATATGTCATTGGTACTTTAATAGGGATTGCATTGAATCTATCAGTTGCTTTGGGTAGTATGTACATTTTAATGATGTAAATTCTTCCAATCCCTGAAAATGATATATAATTTTATTTGTTTGTGTCTTCCTTAATTTCTTTTTTCAGTGTTCTGTAGTTTACTGAGTACACATCTTTTACTTCCTTGGTTAAGTGTATTTCCAGGTTCTTTATTTTTCTTGTTGCTATATCAAATGGGTTTTTTCCCTGATTTCTGTTTCTGATATTTCATTGTCGGTGTACAAAAATGCCTTTGATGTCTGAATATTGACTTTGTGTCCCAGTTTTGCCAAATTTACTTATTAGGTCAAGTAGCTTTTTGGTGGAGTCTGTAGGGTTTTCTATGTACACTGTCATATCATCTGCAAACAATGACAGTTTTGTTTCCTCCTTTCCAACTTGGATGCCTTTTATTTTTTTTTATTGTCTGATCACTGTGGCTAGGACTTCCAGTACTGTGTTGAATAGCTGTGGTGAATGTGGACAAACTTGTCTTGTGCCCAGTCTTATGGGGAAAGATATTAGTTTTTGCCTGTTGAAGATGATGTTGGCTGTAGGTCTCTCATATATGGCCTTTGTTATGTTGAGGAATGCTCCCTCTATTCCCACTTTGCTGAGTATTTTTATCATAAATCAGTGCTGTACTTCATCAAATGCTTTTTCAGCATCTATTGATATGATCATGTGATTTTTTCTTTCTTTCTGTTTATGTGGTGTATTACATTCACAGATTTGTGAATATTGTACAATCCTTGCATACCTGCAATGAATCCCACTTGATCATGATGTATGATCTTTTTAATGAATTGCTTGATCTGGTTTGCCAATATTTTTTGAGGATTTTAGGGTCTATGTTCATCAGCGATATTGGCCTCTAGTTTTCTTTGTGTGTCTTTATCTGGTTTTGGATTAGGATGATGCTGGCCTCATAAAAAGAATTTGGGAGTCTTCCCTCTTCTTGGATTTTTTGGAACTGTTTGAGCAGGATAGAGATTAGCTCTCCCCTAAAGGTTTTGTAAAATTCTCCTGTAGAGCCGTCTGGTCTAGGCATTTTGTGTGGCTGGAGTTTTTTGATTGCTGCTTCAATTGCACTAGTTGTTATTGGTCTATTCAGGCTTTCTGTTCCTTCCTGATTCAGATTTGGAAGATTATATGTTTCTAGAAATTTGTCCACTTCACCCAGGTTTCCAAATTTCTTGACATATAGTTGTGATACAATCTATTTAATTTTATTTCTTAAAACTATAGTTGTGACCCGC
>VMDR010028397.1:0-13167 GCA_007922815.1 Macrotus californicus
GTGGGTTGCAGAAGAAAATAAATTGAGCCTTTTTTAGGCATCTTATTTTAATAGTATAAAGCTCCAAATTTATCTTCAGAAATCCAGTGAAGACATACATAATAGTGGTCCCTTGAATTTAAATGAATTAAATCTAGGCTTAAAACAGGATTGCAAAAAAATATGATCTTGCTGGAGAGCTGGACTTCCAAAAGCCTAAAGCAGCATAAAAATTCCCCCGAAGGGTCATAATGCTTTAAATACTATTAAGAAAATGAAGCCACCCAAGCAAACGAAACATTTTAGCTTATGAAAAATGAAGTGAAGTTTGTTTACAAATCATTTTAATCTATCAAAAATAAATGAAAAGAACACATTCATTTCTGAGACAGGAGCACAGGGTCTCATCATCTGTGACAGGGAGGAAGGGGATCGGAAAGTCTAAGAAACTGAGTCAATTTTTACAGGTTTTCTGCAAGCAGATGCCAAACTTGATTACCCTCTTGGGAATATTTCTCATGTAGCAGCTGAAAAGAGGGAAGCTCAGATAGGGAGCCTGGGGAATTGGATCCTGTCTACTGATAACTTCCTCGCACTCGGTCTTCTATCTTTGGTAAAGAAAACTATCTCAACTCAGGAAATCAAGAACACATTTATAATTGTTAAAGGGGCTCTGTAATGGAGAACAGAGCTTCTAGCACAAAGGTAAAAAATATTTCATTTAAATATGGTATCATGTTTAAATTGTTGTAGACCAAAGAATATACTTGCCAGGCAAGAATAGGAATCATTAAGTCTGTGATCCAGAGTAAGGCGTTGCACCATCTCAAAGAGGGAAGCGTGGTCAAAGTTACAGGGGTTGGACGAGATAAATTCATCCATGCCATGCTTTTGAGCTCTATCTGCGTCTGTTCGTTTATACATGTAGAGAGAGACACAATTTAGAGAAACACATCACATTTTCTTTGACATTTCAAATACACAGGAATTCACTAGGCATTATGAACATTAGCTGTTTCCCATTGCCTCCCACCAACATCCCTAAGTTATTCTTTTTACCTCCCATTGTCAACTTGCATCACTTACTGGTGAGTTTATTGCATTTAGGCAATAATATATTGGCATCAACATGTTTATCAAATGATCACAACTCCAGTGCCTTTATGCCGTTCTTTAAAAACTAAGCACACAACCGTAACTTCCCTGCATTTCATCAAACACTGAAAGCAGATCGGATCTTTGCTTATAAAAGCATATTTAGCTTTTTTAGGTTTTTAATAGATTCTGCCATTCCAGTGGTTATGTCTAGAGCAATTTCTCTACAATTATTGGGATTATCTGGAAAAGGATTAAGCTGATTTTTAGCCAAGTGACAATATTTGTATCCACCTCTTCCAAGGCCCCATTGCCAATTTAGTTTCACAAAAGGTTTGGGTCCCCACACTCCAAAATTAAAAAAATAATAACAAAAGATTTTCACTGAAACCTGGTGAATAAATTAAGTGGGAATTTAGTTTGTGATAGCCGAGGACATTGCCTTCCAGTGTGCTTACTCAGTTAGCAAAGCTTATGAAAGAGACAAACAAATTTACTCAGCAAGGGCTACGAGCTGCCATTTATTGTGAATTAATAATCTCAATGTATTCACACTTTTCCTTACAGGGTGAAGGCCGTAAGCAAAACCTCCTAAGGGCTAACTAATTAATCTCAATATGTGTAACTAAAATACTCTGTACTCAATCAGCGAAATAACTCAGAGATTTCAAGCAAATCCATAAGAGGTAGGAATGAGGGTTCTAAACATTAAAAGAATCGGCTCACTCCACCTCCTATTTGTTCACTCTCCTGAAATACAGACTGTGAAGAAAAAGAATCATATCAAATCAATAAGAGTTTATTCATTCCCTTGCATGCAATATTCTCCTAGAAGACAGGGACCTGCCAGAGACCAGAAATGCTGTCAGGACACAGGGAAAATCAATTTTTGAGTTTAGAGGGTTTTTGGATAATATTTTCATACGTGGCCTCCATCCCAGTTAGTTTTTTCCCCCTCCCATGCTTGGGGAATGGCTGGAAAATTGGGCTATGGTAGCAGTGTGACTTTAAGATGATAATTTTTTCTCTCACATTATTGATTTTGTGTATCATTTAAATGTAAATATATGGTATGTTAGATTTATGCCCTCTTGTTAGAATTTTCAAATTTTTAGTCATTTTTCATAAAAGCAGCAAGTGGTCAGTGTTTGAACAGGATGTTTTGTTTATGCCCAAGACACACAGACGCAACAGTTTCCAGAAGGCAAATTGAAGAATGAGTATTTTAATAGCTAAATCATTCCATTCAGATGGTTAATCGCAAGCTTTCAGAAGAGATATCACATGTGCAGAAATTATATTAGAAAATCTGAAAGAATCCTCTTTACTGTGTTATTTACCTCAGATTTGTATTTAAGGAAGTGCTTTCAAACAATAAAAAAAATGATTAAAAAATTTGAGGTTAGGTGATTCACTTAGGAGGATTCTTTTGTTTGGTTGTTTGGTGTCCAAGCTACATTTCTCCTTTGACTGGCTGGTAAGACAGGTGGCCAGGAAGTGGATGCTGGGGAAAAAAGTTAGCTGCTTCCAGGGTGTGTGTGAGTGTATGTCTGTGTGTATGACTCCTCTGGTCCAAGACAAGTATCTTAAAGCTGCTCCTACTTTTTAGGCCCCCCAGGCAAATAGCATCCTGCAATCCAGACGGCATCTCTGTGTTTCCCTCAGGACAGATTCCGCCCTCTCATCTGCCTTCTGTTAGTCCCAGGTCAATTTAGTTCAGGAAAAACTAACAGTGGGGCACAGGAATTGCTCATCCTGGGGCATCCAACACCCTGTGTCTCCTCAGCTGAATAGATAGATGAGGTATTTTGCCTAGCACCAGCTCCTTGCTCTCGGATTTCTCTGAAGAGGCTGTAGGCTGATAAATGGGCCAGGCCCTTTCTTTGCCCGTTTGGCTCTCCTATTTAATTGCTCTTCAATTATGATGGTGCCACTGGTAATTTAGCTTAAAGAGAAGGGGTCTCTTTTGTCACTGTTAAAAATATGGCACATGTTTCAAGTCTCTTACTCTTTCTTTTTGTGTTGAACCTCTTGAAAACTTTGCAATGAACTATTTTGCCTGCTGCCCACTCAGGAAACAGATCTGAAAAAACGTCTTGGCTCCTTCGCAGAGACCTGGATTCAGAACCACTCTCCGCCTCCCCAGTCCATCACAATACATCTTCACCCTGCCAGTTCTTGGCTTAGAGTACATCTAAAGAATAATTTTGGTTTTACTTATGTTTCAAAGCTGGCTTACTGAAAAACAGGCTTTAGCCTGTTTTCCTTTGGAGAAAGTAACCCTATCAACATATGGATTAATTTCCCCATCTTCATTTTTCTCTCTCTGGGTCCAC
Source organism: Macrotus californicus (assembly GCA_007922815.1). Lineage (NCBI taxonomy): Eukaryota > Metazoa > Chordata > Mammalia > Chiroptera > Phyllostomidae > Macrotus > Macrotus californicus. The sequence goes on from VMDR010028397.1 coordinate 3,411, forward strand.
ATGTAGAATGAATGAGCCTGGAGTGGATTTGGAGGTTTGGATTCTAGTTTGAGCTCTATTTCAAAATAGCTGTAGGATGCTGGCTGAGCTGATATCTCTCTGAGCCTCAGTTTCTTTGTGTGTAAAATGAGCTGAGCTTTCAGTTCCCTTTCTGCTATCACTTTCATTAGATTATCTTTAAGAACCCTTGCACACCTTCTATATGTTTGGGATGAAACTTCATGCAGTAGGTATTTCTAGCAAGTAAAAGGAGAAGCCCCTGGATTTTGCTTACACAAAAATCACCCTTTGCTCAGAATTAGGCTCCTTATCTCAATGCTTCCAACAACTCAAGAGTGCTTAAAAGGGTGGCTGGCTCTGTTGGCATCTTTGAGAGTTTCATTGAGCTTATTGTATTCAGAAAAAGGAAGAAGAGTGAAGGCCGGGAATACTATTTTAAGGTATCAGTTGAGGAGATTTGATTTTTAAGCTGTACTTGAGCAGGGATTTTTGTTGTTGTTGTTGTTATCTATGATATTCCCAGAACCTAGAACAGTACCCGGTACATATGTATTACTCTAATAAATTTATTTCATCAGAATACATTCACTTCTTCAACAAGTATTTTCTATTTCTTAATTTCATGGAATGTTGATATACTAAATTCAATGGGAACAAGTTTATTGGAGCTAAAATAATAGGTGGTTAAGTGGGTGTGCTTAGGAGATCACAAAGACTGACTTTGAGGCTTAGCTCTGCCTTTGCTAGGTATGTGATGTGAGTCAGGTTGATTAGTATTTCTGAGTCTCATTTTCCTCACCTGTAAGCTGAGAATAGTGTTTGAGTCTACCTTCAGAGGGCTGCTGAGAGGACCTATGAGAAATAGTGCTAAACCACCTAGGCGTCTGGCACAGGTAAGTCCTCAGTAAACTGTCCCTGTGAGTGAATGCACAGGCTTCTTAGTGCTCTCAAAGCCAGATTGTTTAATGTCCTTAGAGAGTGAAAGATGTCTCCAAATTTATAGCTAATGTTAGTTATAGGTTGTTTCTTAAGCCACACTGTTGCTGGGAAGCTGGGAGTCCTTTCCAATAGCTCAGCTTGGTGCTTCTCCTTTGTCCCCATATAGCCAATCCGTATGTCCTTTGTGTTTTTTGCTGGGTTATGTTCCAATTTCTCTGTGGATTCACAGACAATTGAATCCCTAGGTATTTGATAATATGTTCCTTGAGGGTAAGTTTCTGATCTGTTATTTCCCTTTTTGGCTCCCAGAGGAGCCAGGTCCTAGGAGGTGTTTATTAATGGACTTACTCTGACACCTCCAACCCAGAAAACTTCCCACTGACTTTATTAAGGAGTCACACACATGGGGATTCAGATGGCATCTTGCAAATCCCAAAGTGGGAACATGTGCTCTTAGGGGAAAAAAATCTTAGAGAAGGAAACAGAATTCTAGGTGCAGGTGTCTTTGGATACCATTCAGATTGTCTGCCTGTGTCTCCATACATGTCTAGGACCATATGCATTACATATGTTGTCTATTTTAAAATAAAACACTGCAGTGGTCCAGCTGTTCCAAATTCTGTTTCAAAGAACTTGTGGGTGCTTCCCAAGCAACACCATATAGTCATTCTTGCACTGTCCCAGTCTGTTCTTCCACAGTGCCAAACATTAAAAATTAAAAGCTGTTTGCAACTCCATTTCCTTCTCTACAAACAACTGGTTTTGGTTGGTTTAAAAAAAGTGAAAACTCTGATGTTGACATTAGCGAGGGGGAAATAGCCTAGAGCTAAAGTATGAGAAAGTTAATTATTGAATTCAGGATACCTTGGGATCATTTCCTTTGCCAATGTTTGTCATGTGTCAACAGAATGAAAATGAATTTTAACACTAGAGTGAGCAAAATAAAATTAGGAGGGTCAAGTGGCCGCTTACAACTCCAGTGATGTTTGGATTGTTGCTTGCTTTAGGGAGATGCACACCAATGCTCTTTATTATTACTATTATTAGAAATCAGGGATTGGCTACTTCATTTTAAGAACTGACTTCAATCTTTGCTCTTCGCCTTTGCCACACCTGAGTGAACCACTCCTAAGTTCTGCTTGTCTGCAAGAGTTCCAAAGGGCCTGAAATGGGCTATGCAATTGGATAGGCTCTGTAGCTGGGGCACAATTCAACACATCTTTCAAACAATGCTACTTGTTTTACTTCTGGGGGTTAACTGCAGAAAGATTTTGAAGTCCTTTATAGTATGGACATAGGAAACTAACTTCAGACTGAACTTAGGTGGATAAAGCTGATATTGGTACTTAACTACATTAGAAACTTAACACACCATTGACGGTGTCCATGATGCAAGAGTATGCTGATGGACACACAGACCAATGGTAGGCAGGTACACTTTCAAGTGGAAACTAACCAAAACCTTTAACCCAAGTTTACTTAGAAACTATTTTGGTTGGGCATTTAAGGAATGTTGGGAAAATATCAGTTCCTAAAGTGCTACATTTATGTAGGTTTTATACTCTCATTTAATCTACTTCATTAAAATTCAAGTGATATCCCCCAACTGACCACCCTACCATTTATCTTGTTCTTTAATTGATCATGATGTTTGATAGTGTCAAGTCATATTTCATATTCTTTTCTTTTTCCCCTTCACAATGGAAAATTTATATAATATTTTTCATGATTTTTGTCTTAATAACAAGCATAGTTAGGTGATCTTTTTTCAGATACAAAAATTTTTAGATAAGTTTACAATAAGGTCTACCAAACCAATGTACTTTTCTTGTGGGGAATAATATAGGTTTCAAATTTTTATTTTATTGAGATTTTCCTATTACCTAAGAGTTAAGAGAATGAAGACAAAAGTTCAGTCTCTCATTTTCTTTTATAATATTACATTTTGGGAGTTTTGTAGGCTAGAGAAAAAGAAATTCTGCTGTTGCAAATAATTATAATTGTATTAATAAATTCTGAGAGAGGCTTCTTTCTTTAATGATCTCTTTTACAATAAGCTAGAGGTAGCTGTTTCATCACTGAAATTCAGAGCACAGCTATGGCTGTTGTTACTCTTGATGGATGCTAGAGGCAAGAGAATAGCTAATGTAACTTTAAAGTCTTTGTGAACCCAAACTGCAAATTAAAAGGTGACTTTGTATCTTTCTTATATAGAAAATGTGTACTTGTCATATCTGCTTGACAGTACACGAGTGAATGTATGGTTTGGACAATAACGAACAATGACAGTAGTCAACCTCATCAGAAGACATGAAATAAAGAAATGACAATGATTGATGGCAGCTGGCTGTTTACAGATTTTTCTGGAAGAGTTTTTCTTGGCATGATCAAGTAACCAGGGGATGTTGTGCCCTTCCTGAGCTCCACAAAGCAAGCAAAAGACTGGTCCTCCCATGCCTGCTGCCCTTGAGAATCAACTTAATTCCTTCATGGTCCTTGGACTAAATCAAGCTAGCTTGCATGGCCAGGAGAGGATGGCTGCTTCAGAAGCTATAAGGGCCATAGCGAATTCTGCAGAGACCTTGAATTAAAAGCTACTGTGGCAATACACCCAATGGGATAAACATGTGATGGGTATTTCAATGTTAATTTTTATTATTCTTTTTAAGACAGCTTCTTCGAGTAAAAAGCACTGCAGAGATTTTGTTAATGATCTCAAAATAAATAAACAAACAAATAAATAAAATTTAATTTTTCCTGCTGTAATTATTATATTTTCAATTAATTTACAGAGTGCTTGATGTTTTTACATTCCCTAAAATATAAAATATTTATATAAAATATAATATAAATATAAATAAATTTATATAAAATATAAATAAATTTATATAAAATATAAGTAAATATAAATATTTTAAAAGATAAAATATTTATATAAAATATAATATAAATTTTCTCTCATTAACTAATTAATAACATACCTTACTGTAAGTCATTATCTGACATGAAAATACTCAGCTGATTAGTGAATACTATGTTGAATATATCTGAAGTAGTTAACAAAAAAATGAAGTTTCTTTTAATATGGTCTATTTAGATCATATCATGGTATTTGGAAAATTTTGGGCCTGATTGTGGGGGGGTATATTCTTTTAAAAGGTCATCTAGTTTTACAATGAGAAGAAAGTGATTTGCAGTGTGGCTTTGCATCATGCAAATTAGTTAATGTTGAATTAATTCTTTGAAGTTGCACCCCTGCAATATAGCAATTGCAAGTTGACAATACAAGAAGATATAGCAAAAATCTTATGAGATAAAAACTATAGAAAGGAATGAAAGCAAATGAGTATCTGGATATCGACTGGAATAGCAATGCATTATTGTGCAATACATGTGAATTTACGCAGAACAAAATCCATTCAGTCATCAATTCATCCATTCTTTCTTTCAGTCTTTAAAAAAAAGTAGAGCAAAGTCCTAAATTCCCACTAAGTGCACATTCTAAGGGAAGCTTTTAAAAATGCCTCATTAGACATTAAAAGGAAATTAAAGTTAAATTAAATATCTGCTTGGAATGTTTAAAAAAATCTGTCTGCTAGCCAGGGGTACATTTATGCAAAATAAAACAAAAAAGAAGAAAGGAAGGGGAAAAGAAAGCAAATTAAAGGAAGAAACAAACATAGTCAGAAGAGGGTCTATTATTAAATGATCAGGAGAAATGGTATGACCTACGACTTCTAAATTAGCATTCAAAATACTCAAGCACATATTTGCCTGCTCTCTTGACCAATTTTTCTAGCTCCCTCTAATGTGAAGTCTGCCCTCAACACATTTTTTGGTGGTCAGGTTTTTGCTACATGAGTAAAGAAATTGTATACTCTCTTTAATTAATAACTGAAATAGTGAAAAAAGATTTTTCTAAGTTTTAGTTTCCTTTATCTTTTTTAGGTATATTTTTAGAAAAGCTAATACAAATACAAGTGATGTTGAAGAAGTTACTGTTGTCATTGTTCTTGCCGGAGTAGCAGAGAGACATACATCTGAGACCAGAAGTCAAGCCCTCCATGGCATTGTGAGTAAGCTACATAGACTCAATCACGTTCTTAAGTTCCTGTTAGATTGTGGCAGTCCCACGCAGTACTGCTCTCTTTTAAAATTAATTCTCCATTGGGTCTTACTTAGAGCACACCATCAGGTCAGGTAGAATTAATTCTTTAGTGTTCGAATAATGCATTTACTTTATTAATTGTATTTTGCAATTTCTTAAAGTCTTGCTCAGTTAACACCTTTGGGTTTCCCACCCTTCTATCTGTTAGGATGTCCATGGTGACTACACCATTGGTATGTCGACCATTCTAATCTTCGGAATGGGAAAGGAAAAACAACAGCAACAACACATGATCAGAGTGCAAAATGATCTGTTTTCAGGCATTAAGCAGTCAGGTAGCTGTGAATTCCATGAAACAAAGGTACTGTTTGCCATTTCATTGTGATGTTGATTAATAGTCTTGGAATGAAAAAAATTAGATGTTAACAGCTGGCTTTACTCAGAGGATCATTTGATGCCAATATGAAAGCCAAGGAGAGGAGGCAATTATGCACACATCACATGCATCCTAGTTTCAGTATGGAAGCTTACGTTTCAAACCTAAGGCCAGGAAAATAACATGAAAAGTTTTACTACGAAGTCTAGACATGAGGAAGATATAAGAGGATAGGGAGGAAGCACATTGCAGGTGTCAGATAATCTAGTCTGATTATCTGAGCTGTGCTAGCTATAGGGGAACACTTACCCTTCAGTCCAGCTAGAAGTTAGCAGGGTAAGAAGGAACAAACCAGAATAACATAAAGACTAGCAACAACGCTCAGGAAAGCAGACAGGAGTTCTAACCTAGCAGCTAAAGTTCTTGGGTTCGAGCAAAGATTGAACAAGAAAACTTAAATGAAACAAAACAAAACAAAAACCAAAATTAACCCCTCCCCCCAAACCAACAGTAACCAAGACCCATCTCACTGTTGAAGACTGTTCAGGTGGTAGCAAAAATAGAACAATTCTCAAACCAACCCCCAACTTTGGGGACCTATGATGTGATTAACCATTATTAGTTGAGAAACAGACATTAAAATGAGACTCATTGCAAGTGATATATCAATCATTGACCAAATAACAAAGCTTAAAATACCACCCCCCTCCCACTCTGAGATGCTGATTTTTTCTGTTCCTCTAACACAGGGATCAGGTGTCTCAGTGAGAGGCCACTTGGCATAATAAATAGTGGCAACACTCAATTACAGATTTGGACATCTTTTCCAAGGTAAGCAACATTGTTCTTAAAAATTGGAAAATTGCAATTAGTTATTTTAAAAAGTTGCATAGCTGGGCACTGACTTAATTTTCATCAAGTTTTAACCAAAAAAAGGAGGGGGGAATTAAACCAACAACAGCACACCAAAAAGCCACAACAGAACAAAAAAATTTTAATGTTTGGTGGAACCCTCCCAAAATCATTGTAGAGTCTCATACAAAATAATGAATAGCAGGATCTATTTTTTTTCAGCATTTACAGTTCCATATAAATACTCCACTCCACTCTTTCTTAGACATGTCTTTTCATTTTGAAATTGAGCTTTTAACATTGCAAAAAAATAAAAGCTGCACCCAGAAGTCCGTTAAACTGAATTTAGAAAGACCCAAATAAATTCACAGTTACTCCCAAGTTTTCCAAACTGTAAAAGGTTCCATTCTCAAATTTCCCTTGAACAGACAGCGACATGACAAGACTGGAGTGTTTATTTTTCTGTGCCCAAAAGTCCTTTTCCATTTACCTGTAGTTTCCCTTTGCCGTGTAAATACTAACAAAGTAATTATAAAGTTAACTCCTTGAAAGTTTTTCTTAAGAATTATTCACTTGCAAGAATGGCAAATATTTTGAACAAATATTCAAAGACAGGTTTTGATGAGATATATACAGAATAAACTATTTAATAATGACCCTTACCTTTTGGAAGTCAAGGAAACCTTTTTAAAATGCAATACTTGATTATTTTTACTTTTTTTTTTTGGTTAGAAAATCTGTGATTGAATTGAAGTGTGTAATGTGACCCAAAGCAAATCAATGTAGAGACTGAGAACCAGAGATAAGTGAAAGATCAAAATGTTCTATCTAATATTGTGTTGTGATTGTTTTCCATTTTTAAATATACTTGCATTGTAGTACCAGGTGACCAATCTGCCCCAGCTTGCCCAGGACTGAGGGATGTCTGGGGACACAGGACTTTAGTGTCAAAACCAGGGAAGTCATGAGCAAATCTGGATGAGTCAGTCACCCAAAGCATGAATCCTCACTTAGCTGATTGATCTTTGCAATAGTAATGATTTGAATTTAACAAATTAAATGCAGCTGTGAATTATTTGGTACATCACTCCAATAAAAATTATGGTATAATCCCCGAACCCTAGCCATTTGTTGGTATGTATAACCACTCGTGATACCACAGAATGTAAAATTCCTGGTTCCTTGTTTGATCTTTCTCATGGGTTTCGTACACCCCTAATTGCAAATGAGTTAAGTTCCGACTGGTTTCCTCTGTTGGTTTCTAAGTCCTGGAAACAGATGCCTCACTTGCTGGTACTCTGGCTGCAGTTTTTATGAAGTGCCTGAATTAGCAATAGATCAAACTTGGAATAGTGCTGAGGCTCTGTTTCTGGATAGTAAAGTAACTATGGGGTTACTGGATTCCACACTGTTGGATTGAAGCTCTGGGTAAGGGTTGTCATTTACTGCAGGGTGATGGTATACTGTTGTGCAAACTGGGCACTGCACAACTCAATAGGGGCCATTCACATTATTGTCCTTGTAAAAAATGCCTCCCGCAGCACAGTCTGCATGGCTGCAAGTGGTGGCCTTATTCTTAAAGAACCTGGTAGGTATAGTAGGGCCTCACACTATTTGGGCAACCCCCATTCTCGGGCAGTGATTAAGGAGGCAATAGAGAAGAAGGGGGCTTAACCAACTGGGTATTGATAAATCTGAGAAGTGTGAATTATCTGACCTTACTCATCTCTAAGCCTACCTTCCATGCTGTCTAATAAAAGTTTCTATGTCAACTAAGGGAATGACATACATCAACCTCATATGTACTCAACGAATCTTCCTGCTGACACCTAATGACCAGCACTTTAGTTCCACAGCTAAATGGACTCTGTCCACAGAGGGAAATCAAAGTCAAGAGCCCTTGAGTACTTCCACAAAGAGACAGACATCCATCCCCTCTTCTGCAGCTTCCGTAAGTTGTCTTTTTCTTTTTAAATCAGTGTTACTCCTGAATGTCCTTCCTCTTTCTTACTCTAGTGAGGAAAAATTGGGGCTAAACACAAACCAAATAATAATTTCTTAATCGGGGTAGATGGTACACCAGACACACTGAGTGTAAAGTGAAATGACTTAAAAAAATGGAGATTATTTGGAAATAAAACCAGAATTTTCCAAATATCACCTGAGATCCATGTTTTATAAGGTTGATTTAGATGGTTATAATTAAAAAAATTTTCCTGATACACAGATAACTCCATGTCAGAGGGCTATGATAGGATGTGTTATTTCCAAATTTATTAAAAAGGAATCTGTAGGGCCAGGTGAAAGGGGGAATTCCATCACAGAGGGCTTTTTTTAATTAAAAAATATTGGGTATTCTTTTTTCAAACGATGACTAAACAGTTAGGAAGAGATAATGCCTTCTCTCTTTATAGTTCTCAAACCTGCCTATCATAAGAAGACAGTGGGGATTTTGTGGGTGGTTATGGTCAGGAGGGCTGTCCCTTCTTCCCCAAGTCTCTCCTCAACCTCTTCTTCATTCTTTCACGATTTTTGCTTGGAAACCCATAGTGATTGTGTGACTACTAACAATGTTCCACAGGGAATGTGTCTTCCTTTAAGCACCATCAGTATTGGAGCAGAATTCCTGGGAGCATCTGATTAATAGTATTTGTTATCCAGAAAGAGTTTTTCCCCATCAGCAAAGGTTTTACAAGGTTAATGAGGATGGTCTTTATTAGATAGAAATAGACATGGTGGTGGAATTCATTGGAAAGAGAATTTACCTCTATTTCACTGCTGTATCTGCAAAATTATTCTATCCATATCCATATTTTGTTTAAGAGCAAGAGAAGACACTATGTCAAAGCACTATGCTAAAGGTCAAGCTTATGTGGTTGGCGTTCACACTTGCTTTTCCTTCTGCTGAACTTCTCTTGCTGCAGATGTTTGTGGGACTGACTCTCTACCATTAGGACTTAAGCTCAGATCATCTGTCTAATATCCCCTTTCCTTATTCATTCTTCAAGGCATGAGACATGACCTTCCTCATGGTATTGCTCAATGTCTCAGTCTGTTTTATTTATTTGTTGATTTGCTTGCTATCTAGATTCCTCCACTGATATTCAGGCACAAGCAAGTCAACAAATAAATAAAGTAGTCTGTCTTCCTCATTAGTATGTCTCATCACCTAGATAGTTGCTCAATAAACTGGACTGAATGAGTGGGTTCCATGCAAATTAAGGAATCACCATCATTATTGCTAAAAATGACTTATCCCTGAGTTCTCTCTAATTGACTTGATAATGGTAAGGCAAAAGTCACTATTTAGGGTTAATGTTTATAACTAAAATAAATTACTTTATTTGGTGCTTTATGTTTCCAATGTTGTCATCTTCTCTCTTTTAATAAATGTCTCCAGTGTATGCTGGATTTCACCTTACCCTGTGCATCAGAGGAGCTGAGAGATAAAAACTATCCCTACGTAGCAAGAAGACATGACA